>APFE030938191.1:0-29779 GCA_000404065.3 Pinus taeda
AGCTTCTACAGGTTCAGGTGCAGGCAAGAGGACAGCAAACAGACAGTCAGGAGTTCAGGCTACTGATGGTGATGAGGAGGAGGAGTTTCATTCTCCTATGGGAGAAGCATGCTTAGGGAAGAGGAAGCCCAAGTGGCTCAGGACACCTTGAGAGATGCCACATCTGTTGCTGAGCCGAAGAGGCCGGTCAGAGAGAGTAGACCACCTGAGAGATTTTGTAGCTATATGGCAATGGTTACCAGCATCCTTGACTCTGAGCCTTTTAGCTATGAGGAGGCAGCTAGCCAGCAGGTCTGGAGAGAGGCCATGCAGGAGGAGTATTCTTCTATCATGAAGAATGATGTTTGGGAGGTGGTGGCGAGGCCTGAGGGCAAGTCCGTGGTTACTTCCAGATGGCTTTACAAGGTAAAGCATGCTGCAGATGGCAGCATTGAGAAATTCAAAGCGAGGTTTGTGGCTAGAGGGTTCTCCCAGGTAGAGGGAGTTGATTATGAGGAGACCTTCGCTCCTGTGGCTCAATATACTTCGATTCGCTCAATTATATCGATAACAGCAGAGATGGGTTGGAAGATCCACCAGATGGATGTGAAGACCGCATTTCTCAATGGCTTCATACAGGAGGAGGTGTACATTGAGCAGCCACAGGGCTTTGAGGTGCATGGGAAGGAGTCCCATGTATGCAGACTAAAGAAGGCCCTTTATGGCCTGAAGCAAGCTCCCAGAGCTTGGTACTCCAGGATAGATACTTATTTGCAGGGGATGGGTTTCACAAAGAGTGAGGCAGATCCGAACCTTTACTTTATTGTGATAGGTGAGGAGCCTCTCATTCTGGTGTTGTATGTGGATGACTTGGTCATTACAGGTGCAGAGAGACTCATAGAGCACTGCAAGAGAGATCTTGCGACGGAGTTTGAGATGAAGGACATTGGCTTGATGCATTACTTTTTGGGGTTGGAGGTGTGGCAGGAGGAGGGGCATTTCTTCCTAGGGCAGGGGAAGTATATTGTGGACATCCTTAGCAGATTCCACATGGAGGATTGTAGACCCATGTCGACTCCGATGATTACCAACTGGAAGAAGCTTCATGCTTCAGATTCCGAGTTGGTGGATCCCACATTGTGCAGGCAGTTGATTGGTTCCTTGATGTATTTGGTCAACACTAGACCAGATATCTATTTTGCAGTCAACACGATGAGTCAGTTTATGTGTGAGCCTAGGAAGGTTCACTGGGTGGCTGCAAAACACATTTTGTAGTACTTGCAGGGGACAGTGGATTACGGTCTGGACTACAGGCAGGGAGATGGAGTGAGATTGGTAGGATACACTGATTCTGATTGTGCAGGTTGTTCTTCTGATAGGAAGAGCACTTCAGGGTGTTGTTTTGGGTTGGGTTCAGCAATAGTGTCATGGTTCAGCCGGAAGCAGCAGTCAGTAGCATTTAGTTCAGCAGAAGCAGAGTATATGGCAACTAGTCTAGTTAGTTGTGAGGCCATCTGGCTTCGCAAGATGTTGTTTGGCTTTTTTGGTTAGCCTTTGAGACCTTCAATGATTTACTGTGATAATCTGAGTTGCATTAAACTCACAGAGAATCCAGTATTTCATGACAGGTCAAAGCATATTGGGATCATATATCATTTCATCAGAGACTATGTTCAGAAGGGAGCTGTGAAGCTTGAGTATATTTCCCTGATGAGCACGTAGCAGACATTCTTACCAAAGCTTACCATGGGGCAAGCATGTTTACTTCAGAGACAAGATGGGTGTGGTGAGGAACACCTTCCTCGGTAAGAGGGAGTGTTGAAATTTGGTACCGGAGGACAGGTGGTTCCCTTAGGATTTGATCTTTGGCCTAGGGAAAAGTGTCCAAAAGATTTTAATTTTTCTCCTAAAGTGACTTTATAATTTTTATAAAGTTAAAATCTAATTTAAAAGTGACTTTAAGTGATAAAGTTATTAAGTCTAATTTTAAAGTGACTTTTATAAAGTCAATGAAAAATTAGAAAGGAAAAGTGACTTTGGAAATAAATGACTAAGTGGGTCTTTATTAAAGTGGGGTGAATAAAAAAATAGAAAGTGAGATTTAAATGAGCATTTAATCTCAGCCATTGATCTAAATCTATTTCAGCCATTGGATTTAGGAATCACCCAAAAGTCACTTGGATCACCCAAAAGTCATTTAGGGTTGGGTTAAAGGAGGAAAAGGAGAAAAAGATCATTCATTCTTTCATGAGCAGATTGGGAGAAGGAGAGTAAGAGAGCAAGGGAGATTCTGGACAGGAAGGAGAAAGAGGCAGCAGTTTGGCACACATACCAGGCATCTCTTCAGCAAATCAGAACAGCAGAAAGAATAAGCAAAACAACAGAAAGAACAAGCATAAAAAGTTGTTTTTTGCTGAAAAACTGATTTTTGGGCACGAATTTCGAGGATACAAATTTTGGCACAGAAATCGAGGTCTGTTCGTATAGTCCGTATGGCTGTCCGTACGGTCCGTACTATCTGTACCGTCCATACCGCGCGTACAACAAGTTTCCAGGTTGTCTGTTGGGCTGAAAACAGATAAGTTTGCTTGCTGGAAATTCTATTTTGCTGAAATTTTCTTACTGTAAAAATGCATTTTGCAGAGATAAAGAAGAGCTCTCAAACTAGTTTTCCCCAAGAGTTGTAGGGGGTTTTTCCAGGGTCACGTTGACCAAAGATATCAGGTTTTAATGGCTGTTTATTACTGCTGATTTTTATTTCTGCAATTTTTAGCATTTTGTAAATTTTCCAGAATTTGTGTTTTCAACAATTTTTTTTTTTTTTCCAGCTTGTTGAATGTATGTTTATGGGAAAGGGCATTTAACTACATGGGAGAAATAAGGAGAAACTGAAAACCGGGGTGGGAAAACAATAATTTTTACACTCTCCACCATCTTCTTCATCTTATTCTTAACAAGCATCTTCACCCTCTTCTACTAACACAACCCTTACTCATACTTATCATCATACTTCAAAAGGAACTAGAAAATCACCTTTTTTAAAGCTTGATGTTAAATTTGAGCTGCCCATGTATAATGGTGAAGTGAATGTAGAGAAGCTTGATAATTGGATTCATTAGTTAGATATCTATTGCAGGATTCAAAACCTTCAAGAGGATGACATAAAGATTCAGTTAGCTTCCTTGAGAATGGAGGGTGCAACACTAGTATGTTGGGATTCAAAGACCCAAGAGGTGATTAAAAAACATGGTAAGATCTCAATTTCTTGGAATGATTTCATTGTTGCAATCAAAAGACAATTCTTCCCTCTAACTTATATGCAGAAAGCCATCATGAATTGGTAGAACTTTAGACAACTTAAAGGTCAAAATGTGCAATATTACACCCAAGAATTTAGAAAAGTGTCTTTGATGTTAGGTGTAGATTTGCAATCGCAGGGCACATTGCTGAAGTACATAGGGGATTTACATAGTTACCTTAGGAATACTATATTAATGTTTAATCCCAATAATCTAGATGATGTGTGTGTGCAAGCCACTCATCTTGAGGCAAGAGGGAAAAACACCCCAGAAGAAGGTAGTAAAAATCCATTTAAGAGTAAAGGAAAGGAAAATGTTTTCAAAGGGAAGGAAAAGAAAAATGCGTCTATTAAAGAAGGAGATAAAATTACATGAAAACATTGTTCCATAGAGGGTCACGATGAAGATCATTATTGGAAGCTTCATCCTGAAATGAGACCAAAGAAAAACAACAACAAGGGAAAACAAAAAACAACCGCAACCACTCAATAGGATTTGGGATCTGATTTGGGTGATGAAAATAAAATCATAGCCATGGGGTTAAAAGGAAAAGAATCCATTGCTAGAACTAGTTCTTCAAGCTCACAAAATGAAACTCCAAATGAAAATAGGAGAATAGAACTTTTTCACATAAGAGTGATATCAAAACACAACAAGTTTGATATTTTGTTCAATAGCAACTCTCAAACCAATCTTATCTCTGAAAACATTGTCAAAAGTTTAAATTTGGAAACCATTCCACATCATAAACCGTATCAACTTTGATGGGTGTGTGACAATGTGAAATTTCAAGTTACGAGAAAGTGTAAACTGAAATTTTCCATTACTGCGAATTTCGTAGATGAAGTGGAGCTTGATGTTGTGCCGTTAGATATCTATGGCATAGTTTTAGGTAGCCCATACCTTTATGACAAAAAATATATCTTCGATAGACATGAAAACAAATATAATTTATTCAAAGTTGGAGTACAATATATTGTGAGAGCTCATAGAAATAAAATAAATCTTTCACTTGTAAATGTAGGGAAAATGAAAAGACTAGCGAATTCAAACAAGAATTTTGTGCTTCTAATGATCAAACCCAAGGATGATGTTGATAATGAAGCTTTTAATGTTTGTGATTCAAATTTGAAATCTAAATTGGTTGACGTATTTAACCAATATGACAAGATGTTTTAGGAACCAAAGGGATTACCTCCCAAGAGAGGAATCCAACATGAGATATAGTGGCAGCAAGATTGTCCTCTTCCTAATGTTGTGTTGATTTGGGGTAGCATCGGATGTGCTCTAGCCATGAAATTTGGTGGAGAGGTTGGGGAACATGAGATATACAATACCTAGAAAGGGTTTGGGCAGATTCTAAATAGTTCAGGAGATATTAAAATAATTAACATTTTTAATGGAGTCCCTAAGTCTAAACCTAGGGAAAATAAAATATTAATGTGGATTAATATGAAACTGTGTTAAAATGGTCCAAAAGACATGGATCAAGTGAGATATAATCTTAGCCGTTGATTAGGGACTTAATTTCGGCCATTGATATGTCAACGAGAAAAGTATAAGAGGAGGCTTAAGGGTCACTTAGAGAATACATGAGTGTGAGTGGTCATTATATTCTTTAGAGCGGGGTTTGCTAAGAGAGATAGAATTGGTGATCGGGAGTTGCAACTGAGGGGAATTAAGTACAAAAGAACAAAGAGGCAGAGATAGTTTCGAAAGAGCGGCAAGTAGCTAGAGAGTGTGAGACAGTAGCCGTGAGGGCTCATGCAGGGCCATGCAGAGGTAGCCGGGAGCTATGTAGAGCCTCAAAGAGGCTAGCGTTGTTGATGTAGAGGGCTAGAAGGTTGACACAGGGCCTCCTAAGGCTGACCCAGACCCATCTAGGGTGATGCAAGGTCAACGTTGGGTAGAGAGGGGCTGAGGCAGTCTAGAAAGGGCAGACATTGGGGTTTCTGGGGTAGATTGGTGCTGAGGAGCTGACAGAAGGATTATCCGAGGTTTCAGTCAGGAAATTTGTTAGAAACTAAGAGTTATTACTGCCAAGGAAATTCCCTGTTGTGTAGGCTAGTTTCGACACCTAGATTGTACTCTGATATTGCTTAATAAGAAAATCCTCAGACAGTTGCACCGGTTTTCCCACAATGGGTTTTTCCAGGGACATTGGTCCGAAAATAATAGTGTCATTTGGTGTGCTTATTTCTTTTTCCTTCAGTTGTTGATCTGTAATATGTTGAACATGCACTAATGTTTATTTTTAGTATTTACATTGTAAATACCTTGTTTAAGTAACATAACAAGTAGGTAGGAATAAATCAAATAAAGTGCATGGAGGGTTTCTAACTAAGTAGACTTAGAAACTTCAACACATTGGCATGTACATGATGTCAGTGATGGAAAGTGCAGAGATTAAGAAGCAAATTCAAGATTTGTTGAAAAAAGGGATCATTTGACCATCTTCCTCGCCGTGTGGTTCACCTATTATCATGGTGCTAAATAAGGATGGAACATGGTGCATGTGTGTGGACTTTCGTGCATTGAAAAAAATTACAGTAAAGAACCATTACCCACTACTCATAATAGATGATTTACTTGATCAATTGAAACATGAAAATTATTTTATTATGTTTGACTTAATAAGTGGTTACCATCAAATTACAATAGCTGAAGGAGACATTTGGAAGACAACATTCAAAACAAAAAAGGGTTTTTTTGAATGGCTAGTTATGTCATTTGGTTTTTGTAATGCTCTCGCTACATTCATGCATGTGATGAATGATGTATTGAGGCCATTTCTTGATGAGTTTTTCATAGTCTAATTAGATGAAATCTTAATTTTCAGTAAATATTGTGATGAACATGTCATGCAAGTAAGAAAATTACTTGATGTCTTGAAAAATGAACATTGTATCTTAAGATGTCAAAGTGCGAGTTTGGAAAAAATTCTTTAGTTTACTTGGGTCATATTGTTGGAGGAACTTAGCTGAAAATAGATCCCTCCAAGGTTGATGTCATTGTGAATTGGCCAAGGCCCAAGACAGTTACAGAGGTTAGAATTTTTTTGGGAGTAGCTCAATATTGGAGGAAATTCATTGCTAATTTTTCTCTTATAACAACGCATTTGCATGTGTTTGCAAGCATGAAAAAGGTTTTTCAGTGGGGAGGAAAACAACAAAAGGCCTTTGATGAATTGAAGGAAAAGATTAGTGCAATTCCAGTACTTACACTTCCATACTTGAGACAGTCATTTGAGATTCAGATTGATGCTAGTGACTACGCTATGAGTGAAGTCCTCATGCAACACGGTAAGCCTATCTGTTTTCATTTGGAAACTTTTAATGGTGCAGTGATTAACTATCCTACATATAAAAAGGAATTGTATGCATTGGTGAAACAAGTGAAAACATGGAAACACTACTTGATGGGTAAGGAAACAGTCATTCACACTAATCATCAACCATTGTAATACTTGCAATAACAATCAAAGTTGTAGCAATCAAGACACTTTTGATGGATGGGTTTTCTTCAACAATTCCACTTGGTAATCAGGGATAAGAAAGGTATCTACAATAAAGTTGTTAATATGATTTCTTGGCCTATTGTTAGTGCATCTACTTTAATCAAGCATAATTATGTTTTACATGAAAGTTAGATTGAGAAATATGCATTAGATAATGACTTTCAAGATGTTTATGCAAGCTTGAGTCAAGGTAATCAAGTAGAGGAATTGGATTATGATTTTCATGATAATTTTTTGTACCATCTTGGAAAGATTTGTATTCCATAGGGAGAAAGAGTTAACATCATAAGAGAGTCACATATTTCTCTTAGTGTTGGCCATTTCAGTGTAACTAAGATGGTGTCACATCTACAAAGGTATTGTTATTGGCCTCGTATGATTGAAAGTGTGTCTTGTTTTATTAAAGGATATTCATTATGTGCAATCAGTAAGCCTAGCACTATGAAGTTAGGATTGTAAACACAACTTCTGGTTCCTTCACTACCATGGGAGAGTTTTTCTATGGATTTTGTAGGAGGTATTCCATTGTAAAAAAGAGGTCATGATTAATATTTGTATAGAGTTGTGGATAGGTTCAACAAAATGTGTATTTTGATGCCATGTAAAAAGCAAGTTACAGTGGAACAAAATTCTTAGTTATTCTTTCAGAATGTTTGTGTGCATTTTGGATTGCCCACATCCATAGTTAGTGATCGAGATTCTCACTTTGTTGGGAATTATTGGTCAAGATTGTGGGGATTCATGGACACCAAATTGAAAAAGAGTACAACTATTCATCCACAAACAAATGGTCAAACAGAAGTGGTGAACAGAACAGTGATACATGTCCTTTGTGGGTATTGCAGCAAGCATCCTAAGTTGTGGGATGAACAATTGCACTATATTCAACATGCTTACAACTGAGGCAAGCACTCTTCAACTCAAAAATTTGCCATTTGGGGCATGCTTGGGATACTTGCCTAAATCTCCTTTGGATTTTATTTTTTGCAAATATGTTACTATTGAAGGTAATAGTGACATAGACAAAGCAAGAAAGTCATTGAACAAATGCAATTACTACACCAAAAGGTTCAAGAACAACTTGAGAAAATCCATGGCAAGTACAAAACAGGGCATGACAAGCATCGTCAAGATCACAAGTTCCAAGTTGGTGATGAATTTTGGCTTCACATTAATAAAGAGAGGCTCCAAGGAGAAGGTAAAAAGCTAAAACCAATTAGATATGGTTCATTCAGAATTTTGGAAAGGATTGGTAACAATGCCTTCAGGTTGGATTTACCTTAATATATGAAAATTTATGTTGTTGTTAATGTTGAGAATTTAAGGTTGTATGAGCCTCCTTTGATTGAAGGTCAAGGAGAGAATATTCTAATTCCATCTAATGAAGACTTTTCTCCAGAATTCCTTTATGAGCTTCAACAAGACACTATACTTAACAGAAGAACAAGGACATCAAAAAGGGGAAGTATCGATTATCTTCGAGTGGGATTCAAGGGTACAAATAATTTAAAATCCAAATGGATAGAGGTTGGAAAGGTGAGTTAACTATACCCTCACCTGCTGGACAATTGAAAGTGATCCTTTTGGGGTCCAAAAGGTTTCTAGTGGGCATGAGTGATCAGGTGCTAAAAATTATGCTCAAAACTCAAAGTGTAACAATCTCTGTAAAATTAACTTTAGATCAAAGATCTCGTAATTCTGATTCCAATGGTGTGAACTACACTTGAATCCGAGCTCATATGAAGAAGTTAGAGGAAGTCAAATTTTAGGTTTGACTTGGACAAATGGCAAGAAAAGATTATGTGAGAGGGCTCTTCAGTGAATGGGGAAGCACTAAGTGGCAAGCTTTCATTTGATCACATGTTGCAGGTGGGTCAGCATTAAAAATTAGCCCTGGAACAAGTCAGGGTGCAATGCGATAACCACAATCGCACATCACAACAGGGCAGGCATAAAGACATTAAAGAATTGGCCCTGAGTAGGGAAGGGTTGCGATGCGATAATCACAATCAAACACTGCAGAAAAATAGAGTCCCACATATATAAGACCACTGGTACTCCACTGATTGCAAATTGCAAAAGGATCCCAGATGTGATAAAACTACGAGTTTTGGTTAATAGTTATGTTGGGTCTGCCATAGCTCAATTGCACATCACCCACCGCGTTCACAAACCATAAGCTTGCCGGTTCTCATTAGTTTCGATTTGTGATGGGATAGTTAGTGCCGACAAATTATGGATTACCATGTAGAAAACTTTTTGCTCAATTAGCACTTTTTGAGGCTAATTTGTAGGATCATGTCGGATCTGGTGAAATATGTGGAGCAAATGGTGGGAAAACTAGGAGAGGTCATAACTTCTTCAGTTTCCACCAAATTGGATGCAAAAACAAGCTAGCTAGCCATTTTTGAACATTCTAGACTCATTGGAGTAGGTTTTAGAAGCATTTGACCATTGTAAACACATATTTTTACATTTTTGAGCATAATAGAGAGGCCCAAGCCATTGGAAGTAGGACCAAGGAGACGTAGCCCAGGAGGGTTGAACTCCTTTATCATGTTCCTATTGTAATGAGTTTTTGATGATGTTCTATACATGTTTATTCTATTGTTTAGTCTCTTATTTATGTTAAATTGCTCATAAAATTAACATAAATACTCATCATTTCCTTGCAAAAATTCATGAATCCTTAAGCACAATGAAAGAATTTTGTTTCTAATCTGAGGAGGACCTTAGCACAAAAATCTAATATTCAAATTCAGATCACTTGGGAGTTATTTAAGGATAGACTCAAGAAGAAGTATTTGCCATCATATTATGAATAATATCAGGTAGGATCCTTGCATGCTTTAGTTTAAGATAATCATACGACAAAATAATATGATATCATATTAATGTAATTGGTTAAGTATGTCTCCTACATAGACATTGATTCAGGCCAAGCTATATTATTTCATCTATGGATTAAACCCTAAGATTAGGAAAAAATTCCAGATGTGGAAACCATCCTGAGCTGTGGAAATGTTTGAAAATTCTTTCGAAGACTTTTTGAAATTAAAGGGGGAAATAGAGCCATTTTTTCACAATAAACAAGGTTTTTGGGGAAGGACCCTTACACCCTCTCCAAGGGAGAAATTTCAAGGCCACCTCCATATCCAAACAAGGTTTTACCCAATATAGTGGCAATAGGGATTTCAATATATGTCGGTGTAGTTTCACCAAGAACTTTGGGAAATTGTGCATGTCAAGGATATATGTGTGGAGTTGCAAGAAGAGGCAAGGGTTCTAAGGAAAGGAAATAATTCCAAAGGTCCCCAAAACATTATACTTGGAGTTTACCACACATCACTTGTTGAGGATGTGGGGGACCTTATTACCATTTTGATTTCCCTAAATCAAAACTTGAAACTACCAATAGAGAAGGGAAGGCACCTATGGGAGGAGTAGGAAGAAGCCATTATATTTATGAAACAGTTTATAAACAACAATCCACCATGGTAGAAATGTCATCTATGATAAATCATGTAGAAGTTAAAATTATAATTGATTCGAGTGCTAAGAATAGTTTCATTTCACCATTTTCACTAGGAAAATATGGGTTGGAACCCTATGAACATGATGAATTTATACATGTCGAGATGGCTTCTAGGGTAACAAGTCATACGACCTAGGGTTGACCAATGTTATGTAAACGTTGAGGTGTGTACAAATAAGTTGAAGGCATATGAGACTGCATTGGGGACATAATATGTAATCATCATAATGGATTGGATAGAACCTCATTGAGGTTTGGTAGACTGTTTCAAAAAGAAAGTGATATATTTAGATTATGAAGGTAAATCAATTGAAGTTTATGGCATCAAGAGATGAGCATCCTTGCAATTTATCTCAAAAATGAAGATAAAATACTAACTCAATCAAGGTTGTAAACTATTTATGGTTGAGGCCATAAGTGACAAGAAGGGACCCTCCCTAGATCAAAACCTAGTTCTGTCAAAATTTGAGGATGTTTTCCCCTAAGAGTTTCTAGTATTATCCCTTGAGAGGGATACTATTTCAAAATATACCTAAAACCTAGTGCAAAGAAAATATCCAAGGAACCCTATAGGATGACAGCTCCAAAAATTTGTCAATTACATATGTAGCTAAAATAGTTGTTAGATTTGGAACTTATTAGACTCATTGTTTCACCTTGGGTTGTGCCAATTATTTTTGTTAAGAATAAATATGGATCCTTAAGATTGTGCATAGATTATAGGGACCTAAATCAAGCCAATAAAGAGCAGGTGTTGAAATTTAGATAGATTATATAATTTCTTATTATGGTAATTACTTGTGACTGATATACATTCTTTTATTAGTATTTACTTATTTAATTATGTCATCCATAAATTTAACATTAGAAAAATATATAGAACATAATGCACAAGAGAGAAGAGACACTAGAAATTAGGCTCCAATCCCATGCAATCCTAGTAATTGACTCTGCAATGCCCGTTGAATAGAGGGTGGAGATGGTGACTCTTATAAATCCCTAATGGATTGGGTGGAGGAATTATTCGTGGGAAAAATCCTGGAAGATTTCTAGAGGCTTCCTTTTTGTATGCTTTATTTGTTGTGTGTGGAGCTTGATTATCTTCTGTATTCAAAGGTTTCAGTCGGATGTATACCCCAAGAAGACTATACACCCATCCACGTGGGAGGGTGTGGGGGCAGTGCCCCCGAAGCTAAAAATAGATGTAAAATTACCTTGTAAAATTCTATTAATTTCTAGTCAATTTAGGCTGTTCGTTAGGCAGATGATTTGATGGTAGAAGTTATGTTTAATTTAGGGTTTTTTTCCCTAGAAGGTAACCCCTCACTATATATGAGGGAATTGTATTGCGTCTATGTAGATCTGTATTCTGAGTGAGGCAGAGGGAGGAGATTGAGAGCAAAGAGGGTGTTACAGTGGATCTGCTGTAGGTTGTATCTCTTCAGTTTGCTGGATAATATAATAAAAGAAGGACTGGCGGTTTCTCCGTGGATGTAGCCCAAACTAGGTGAACCACGTATATTTGTGTCTCTCTTGTTTTATGCATTTTCTGTGTTTATATTTCTGCAATATTTTATGTGTTCCATTGCTCCGTAATATATATTTTTCTAACAACCGGTATCAAAGCCGAAGGTCTATTTGGGTTCCTAGTTCGAGTGAGAGCAATGGCGGAAGATGGTAGGTTTAGGGTCGAAAAATTTAATGGCCAAAACTACCAGCTGTGGAATATGCAGATGGAAGATTATTTGTATAAGAGAGATCTATACCTACCATTGAGAGGAAAGACAAAGAATCTGACGAGTATGATAGATAAAAAATGGGATATTCTCGACAGAAAGACACTTGGAACAATACGGCCATGCCTAGCGGTGTCGATAGCATTTAATATTTCAATGGAAACGACAACACAGGGTTTAATGTTGGCATTGGCCAAACTATATGAAAAAACCTCAGCCTCAAATAAGGTATTTCTTATGAAGAATTTATTTAATATGAAGATGTCAGAAGGTGGATATGTTGCAAACCATTTAAATGACTTTAATACTTTTACAAGTTAGTTAAGTTCTTTAGGGGTAAATTTTGATGATGAAGTTAGGGCTTTGTTATTTCTGTGCTCATTGCCAGAAAGTTGGAACGGCTTAGTTATGGCCATTAGTAACTTTGTCTCTAGATCTAGTACTTTAAAGTTTGATGATGTTGTCGATGCAATCCCTAGTGAGGAAATGCGATGGAAAAGCTCCAGTGAGACATCAGGTAATGATTTGAATGCAGAGACTAGGGGAAGAAAAATGGAAAGAGGAAAGAGCCCAGGATATCGCAGTAAATCAAGAAAAGGCAGATCCAAGTCCAGATCGAGGATAGTGTGCTGGAAATGCGGGAAGAAAGGACACTTGAAGAAAGACTGCAAGTCTTGGAAGGGAAAAGAAGGAGACGCACATCAAGAAGCTAATCATGAATCAAATGTAACAGGTGATGTGTTGCAAGATGCTTTTGATTCCTTCATTAGAAAATATTATTGATGCTTGGGTGGTAGATTCAGGGACCTCATTCCATGCCACATCTGATAAGAAACCTTTTCATGATTATGTTCAAGGAGATTTTGGACAAGTTCGATTGGGTGATGATAAACCCTGTAAAATAGTTGGAATGGGTACAATTTTCATAAAACAACAAAATGGAAATCAGTGGCTATTGAAGAATGTAAGGCATGTTCCAGATCTAAAGAAAAATCTGATTTCAACAAGGTAGTTGGGAGGTGAAGGTTGCGTAAGTAATTTCACATATAAAACCTAGAAGGTCACTAAAGAATCCCTGGCAATAGCAAAAGGAGAAAAGGTTGGTACATTGTATTTATGCAATGCTATTTATAACTCTATTAATGATTTAACCTATACAGGAGAAGATACGGCATTGTGGCATCATAGGCTCAGGCACATGAGTGAGAAGTGGATGCAGATTCTTCACCCAAGAAATTTGTTTCCAGGTTTGAAGCATGTTGATTTAAAATTCTGTGAGAATTGTGTTTATGGAAAACGGAAGAGAGTCAGATTCCTTAGAGTTGGGAAAGAAAAGAAGAGCGAAAAATTAGAACTTGTGCATACAGATGTATGGGGACCTGCTCAGGTATCGTCTCTTGGTGGCTCTCATTATTATGTTACTTTTATTGATGATGCAATCAGAAAAGCCTGGATTTATTACATTCGAAATAAATCTTATGTATTTGATACTTTCAAGAAATGGAAAGCTTTGGTTGAAAATGAGACAGGGAAAAGGTTGAATTGTCTTAGATCAGATAATGGAGGTGAATATTGCAGAAAAGAGTTTGATAGGTACTGTTCAGAGAATGGAATTCGTAGAGAGAAGACAGCTCCAGGAACACCACAAGAAAATGTGTGTCAAAAAGGATGAACAGGACAATCATGGAGCATGCAAGGTGCATGAGATTGCATGTAGGATTGCCTTTACAATTTTGGGCAGATGCTGTAGATACTGTTGTTTATCTAATAAATAGAGGGCCTTCAAGTTCCTTGGATGGTGGTATTTCAAAGGAGGCATGGACAGGTAAAAAGGTAAACTACTCTTTTTTAAACACTTTTGGTTGTGAAGCCTTTGTCCACATTAACATAGAAAATAGAACAAAGCTTGAGGCAAAATCAAAGAAATGTACCTTTATTGGATATGGTGTTAATGATTTTGGTTATTGCTTATATGATTATGAAAACCACAAAATCATTAGGAGCAGAGATGTAATATTCAATGAAAATATCTTTTATAAGACTTGGTTGCAGGAAAAGAAATAGGAAAAAGAATGCAGAGAATACATCGTGCTTGACGATATCACAGGAAAAGTGATGGTGCCTAAAAATCATAATGATCAATAGCTAGAACAACAACCACAACAACAACAAGCACCTCAAACACTTGAAAGTTGTGTTAGAAGATCTACCAGGATAAGTAGACCCCCTGAGCGATACTCTCCTTCATTATATTATGTATTGTTGACTGATTCTGGTGAACTAGAATGTTATGAAGAAGCAGTATAGGCAGAAACCAGGAAGAAGTGGGAGAAAGTCATGAAATAAGAGATGGACTCCTTAACACATAACTTGACTTGGGACTTAGTCAGGTTGCCTACATGTGAAACAGGATTGTAAAATAAATGGGTTTACAGGCTGAAGGAAGAAGATGGAGGAAAACAGAGGTACAAATCTAGACTTGTGATGAAGGGGTTTGCACAGAAGAAAGGTATTGATTTTGATAAAATATTTTCTCCTGTTGTTAAAATGACTTCAATCAGAACTATTTTAAGTCTAGTAGCAGTTGAAAGATTTGCATCTTGAGCAAATTAGATGTAAAGACAACCTTTCTCCATGGGGATTTGAGGAAGAGATATATATGCAGCAACCACAAGGATATGAGGTAAAAAGAAGAGAAACTAGTTTAGCAGGTTGAAGAAGAGCTTATGGCTAAAACAGGCTCCAAAGCAGTGATATCCAAAATTTGACAGGTTTAATGTCTGACAAGGTTATACTAGATGTCACTATGATCATTGTGTTTATCTCAAAAGGAAAAATGATGGCAGCTATATTATATTGTTATTGTATGTAGATGACATGCTTGTTGCAGGTTCTAACATGCAAGAAATAAATGTTCTCAAAAGGAAATGGGCAAACTCATTTGCAATAAAGGATTTGGGTGTTGCAAAACAAATCCTTGGTATGAGAATAACTGGAGACAGGAAGAATCACAAATTAACATTGTCTCAAAGTGAGTACATAGAAAAGGTGTTGAAAAGGTTTAATATGTAGAATGAAAAACCAGTTGGTATACCTTTGGCTAGCCATTTCAAATTAAGTAAGGAGGTGTGTCCTAAGACTCAGGAAGAAATGGCTCATATGTCTAAAGTTCCATATGCATCAGCAGTTGGAAGCTTAATGTATGCAATGGTCTGCACAAGGCCTGATATTGCACATGCAGTGGGAGTTGTAAGTAGGTACATGAACAATCCAGGAAAAGAACATTGGATGGCAGTGAAGTGGATTCTCAGGTATTTGAGAGGTACTACAAATCAAGCATTATGCTTTGGTGCTTCAAACATTATTCTACGGTGATATGTCTATGCATATATGGCAGGTGACAGAGATAACAAGAGGAGCACTACAGAATATGTATTTACTGTAGGTGGAACAACTGTTAGTTGGGTTTCAAAAATCCAAAGTGTTGTTGCACTTTCAACAACAGAAGTAGAGTATATTGCTGCTACAGAGGCTAATAAATAAATAGGAGTTGGGTAGATTATACAATGACAACCGGAGTGCCATACATCTTGCAAATAACTCTGCATTTCATTCCAAGACTAAACATATATAGCTCAAGTACCATTTCATACGGTCAGCATTGGAAGATGGACAATTGAAGCTGGAAAAGATACACACTAGCCAGAACGCTGCAGATATGAGAACAAAATTTGTAACCAGGGAGAAACTGAGAATCTGCTCAGTTTCAATTGGTCTTCAAGTATGATGAATAATATGAGAAACAACTAGGTCTAAAGTGGAGTCATTGTCTAGCAAATGAAGCAGCGGTGGAGTTGCTATAATCAGTCTCCAAGTGGAAGATTGTTGGGTGTGGAGTCTAATTTTCTTCTATATTCAAAAGTTTCAGTCAGATGTATACCCCAGGAAGGTTGTACACCCCTCCACGCAGGGGGGGGGGGGGGGGGGACTTCTTTTCCCCCCCGCGGGGGTCTGGGGGCCAGCAGTCCCCCGAAGCTAAAAATAGATGTAAAATTACTTTGTAAAATTCTAGTAATTTTTAGTCAATCTAGGGCGTTCATTAGGCAGATGATCTGACGGTAGAAGGTATGTTTAATTTAGGGTTTTTTTCCCTAGAAGGCAACCCCTCACTATATATGAGGGAATTGTATTGCTTCTATGTAGATATGTATTCTGAGTGAGGAAGAGAGAGGAGATTGAGAGTGAAGAAGGCGTTACAGTGGATTTGTTGTAGGTTGTATCTCTTCGGTTTGCTGGATAATATAATAAAAGAAGGACTGACTATTTCTCTGTGGATGTAGCCCAAACTGGATGAACCACGTATATTTGTGTCTCTCTTGTTTTATGCGTTTTCTGTGTTTATATTTCTGCAATATTTTATGTGTTCAATTGCTCTGTAATATATAATTTTCTAACATTATTTTTTATGGTTACGGAGCCCCCAAGTTAGGTGGGACCACAATTTCGAATTTTAAATGTTGGAGGCAACAGGTATCTAGACTCCTTTTGGAATTGCTATTTGCAACTCAGTTGGTGGGTGGAGGTGGAAGAATCTCTAGAATCATTGATGCAATTGGTAGTTGTGTCTGAATCCCTAGGTAAAATACTTCTGTCTTTGGAATCTAGCTCAGGGGTAATAACTGCAAGTGAGGACTGCCTACAATTGTCTATTCTTGGGTGGAGATTCATAGTCCTCGCCTTAGTTGCCCAAAAACTTACAAGATAGGTTTTCATCATGTATCTTTCCATGATGATGATGTGTGTTACATTTTTGGTTTCAAATGGTGTTATTAATGCAAGAGACAAGGTTGTTTTATTATTATTTATAGGATGGACTAATATGTTGTTTTATTTTTTTAATCACGTTGGGACAACATATGAGGGTATTTTTTATTTCAAAATAGGTATTAGTATGGAAACTTCCTTTCTATTGAAATGTGGTGATTATTTTGGTCGCAATCTCCCACTAACATTGTTTATGTTTCTATGTGGTAATATTAAGGTTTTCCCCACCTCTTATCCTTATTGACTTGTGATTTTGTATGGTGGTCCTCGCCAATTCTTCAGTAATGTGTACCTTGGCCTTGGGTCTTACATTTTAGCAAGAATTCAAGCCCAAATAAACTTTATATTTTTGTGTTGTGGATGGGCGTAATGAGCTTGAATGACTTGGTTTTATGTTTCATGTACTTAAAACAATGTTACATTTTCGTTATGCACATGATAATGTCAAATTCCTTAATGGTTGGTGTCATATTCTATATGTTGTTTTGGTGCATAAATGATGTGGTAAATCCCTGCTTGAATGGATGGTTACAATCTTGAAACTCAACTTGAATTGTACTCCTATAGTGTGAGTATATATATATATAGGCTATTCTCTAATGATAACCTATATGGAAGTTACTTCATAAATGGAAGTAACATGAACTTTTTGTGTTTACAAGCTTGCTTTAGCACTACATATGCCCAGGTATGGCATATTAGAGCTTCCTCTCTCCTCATTTTCCCTGTTGGCCTATCTCCTAGAGATAATAGCTTATTAAGGAAATTTTGAGGTCTAAAATGGGCATCCTCAGAAAAATGTACAAACAAAATAAAATTTATAAGAACCAATAGGATTCAAGACGATGATGTCAACCATGGGGGATGATTCACCATTTTTGGGGTAAAAAAGTAAAAAGATTAAAAAATAATAAAATAATTAAACTACTTTTCCAACTCGTATTTTCAACTTATCTCCCTAAGATTTTAATCAAATTTTGAGTGGGAGTACTTATTGGATGCAAAATTTAATTCCTTATCTAAGGAGTACCCATGTTGCACACTTTCGATGGACCCTGCTACATGAAAAATGAGAAATACATGAAAAACGTGATTGCAATCATGCTTTTCATGAATTTCTCATTTTTCCTATAGTAGGGTCCATCGCAAGTATGAAACATGGGTACTCTTTGGATGAGGAATCAAATTTTTCATCCAACAAGTGTTGTTGTTCAAAATTTGAGTAAACCCACAGGGATATAGGTTGAAAAAACAATTTTTTCTTTATTCCCTCTAAAATTTGATGATGTAATTTAATCTTATTTTATTATTTCCACTATTATTTTATAATTTCCCTAGGAGGCCCATTTTAGACCTCAAAATTCGCCTAATGTACATATATCTCATGGGATTGTCAGATGACTCAGCACTAGGTTGTTGTGGCAGGAATAAGGCCATCAAGGATTGTTACGTAGAAACAAGAACTGTGGACCAACCTAAAGCATTGACCATGGGGAGTTATGGACCCATAGTACCTGTAAACCTCGAGGTGTTGGAAATAATACTGAGAGGGGGGTGAATCAGTATTATCTGGTCAATTATTTCTTTTTCAAACCCAGAACATATACGCTACTTCAATTAGAGAAAACTGCATATATATG
This sequence comes from Pinus taeda, assembly GCA_000404065.3. Classification (NCBI taxonomy): domain Eukaryota; kingdom Viridiplantae; phylum Streptophyta; class Pinopsida; order Pinales; family Pinaceae; genus Pinus; species Pinus taeda. Next base: position 18,531 of record APFE030938191.1, read on the forward strand.
CAACTACAGATAAGGAAACCCGCATATACCATACAGACTTATAATTTAAAATATTCTACAGATGTTGAACATTAATCTATGCATCGGGATCATATAAACAGTAACCAGCAACAGAAAAATAAAGCAGAAGACAATCACACACAAGAACACAAGATATAAGGTGGAAACCCAATGTGGGTGAAAACCACCTGCTGCAATATGTCTCTATATTTTCAATTAGAACCTCCTTTTTACAATGATTCTGTAATGGTGCAGTCCTTTACCAGTACGCAGACCTGCAGAGGGCTACAACCCTCTCTCATTTTCCAGCTTCTCTTGGAAGGGAGCTACAACCCCCTTAGTTCTTGTACTAGTTGAGATACTAGTGCGCAGGCTGCTACCTGCAGAAGACTACAACCTTCTCTTCCTTCCAGGGACCACGTTTCATAAATTTCCAGACTGGATCCACAAATAACATCAATCAAACATCAAGAATTTCTGCATCAACCAATCACCTTTTCACCAATCAAAACTGAATCAAAATAAACACTTCTCTGACGACTGTACCCAGATCATAATAATGGTAATCACACCCCACTTATGAACCCAGAACACTGTAGCAATAAACAGAAGCAACTAGAACATAAATCAAGAGATGTACTCTACTTCACTATTCAGGAACCTGCGTACAGATCTATAAATTCATTCTTTCAAACATTCAGATATTAGTTAACCCAAATTATCAGATTTATAGATCAAGCGTGCGCCACATATCATAGATCAAAATCATATAGAGATACCAATATTCCAGCCTTAAGATTTTGACCCATCAATAGAACTTATCCTTCTCCTTGCACTCAGGTTCCTTCTTCATTCAGATCCAGATCTGCACCATAACCCAATCACAGTATTCTAGATCTAGCACTTTATCAAATATTCAATAATTCATAAGATGCCTTGCCAAATGATCTCCTTCCTCTTTTATAGCCTGAGGCCTTTCACAATACCACGGACCAAAAACCATAACAATTCAATTCCATGGACCCAATACTTGGGATCAACACTTATGACGAGATACCATGGCCCAAAACCATAGGTTCAAATACCAAGGACTAAATACCACAAACCAAAACCATAGGATCAAAAACTGTCGAACTAATACCATGAACCAACCATAAGATTTCCCATGTGCGTGCGCTTTTCTTTGCATGAAAGTGCGTGAACTTTTCTCTACATGAAAGTGCGGGAACTTTTCTCTGCATGAAAGGAACTTTTCTCTGCATGAAAGTGCGTGAACGTTTCTCTACATGAAAGTGCATGAACTTTACTGCACTATAATTTATCATCTGAGATGAGTGGGTTGCCATCAAGTACAACATATGTATCATAATGCCAACATTCTGGTGACAGTAATCTAATTGTTGGTTGATGCAGTTTGAGTTTCAAAGTTCTTGAAGGGTCCAGTATGAAAATTTGATGAAACAAGGTCTTCATGTGTATTGTTGTGTACCAGGAGCATCCAGTCTGAAAGTTTATGAAATGTGGTCCCTGGTGGAAGAGAGGAGGTCGTAGCCTTTTGTAGGTTGGTTCTTACATACTAGTAATCACATTGGCTACCATAAGAGCTAAGGGGTTACAGCTCCCTTCCAATAGAATCTGGAAAATGGGAGAAGGTTGTAGCTTTCTACAGGTGGGTGCCTACGTAATGGTATGACTCTGCACCAGTACAAGATTGTAAACAGATTTCTTATTATTAAAAGAAGACAAAGATGATAGCAGTAGGTGGTTTTCACCCACATTAGGTTTCCACCTTAAATCTTGGTGTTCACATGTGTTGCTTATGTGTGATGGTTTATTCTGTTTTTTATGCTCTGTTTAATAAGTTTCTGAAGCACTGGTTAAAGATCAACACATGATAAGTTGTCTAAATCACAAGTTTTCTAAGTGTACAATGGTTTCTCTAATCATAGTTGTGTGTACATGCTAGTTCACTTTATGGAAGTAGCGTATATAAATCTGCTTGAGAAAAGAAAAATTATTGATCAGATAATATTGACTCACCCCCCTCTCAGTATTATTTCCAACAATTGGTATCGAAGTATGTCCTTCTGAAGAAGCTTGATCGCTTGAAGGAAGATCTTTCAAGATGAATAATCATGAAGGCATGGGATCCATCAGACCACTAATCTTCAATGGGAGCAACTTAGTATATTGGAAAATAAGAACTAGATCTTCTCTACAATCACTTGGAGCAGATGTTTGGGAAATTGTAGAAGGAGGATATCAATTTCCAGTAGCAATTCCCTCATACACTATAGGTAATAAGTTATATGAAATCAATGCCAAAGTTGTCAATACATTATTGGGAAGTCTTTTAGAATCAGCATTCGTCAAAGTCATGCAACTCAAGACAACGAAAGAAATATGGGACAAAATAATTCAAAGCTATGAAGGAGACTCTCAGGTAAAATATGCTAAGCTTCAAAATCTCATAATTCAATATGAAACTCTTAAGATGCATAATGATGAGAGTGTTTCTAGTTACTTCTTACATATAGATGAGATTGTTAATTGTATGAAGAAGTTGGGTGAAGAGATAAAGGAAGTTACATTAGTGGATAAAATTTTGAAATCTTTGTCTTCTAAATTTGAGTCAAAAGTGTCTTCCATAGAAGAAAAACAGGATCTTCAAACTATTACAGTAACTCAACTTCATGGAATTCTAACTGCCTTTGAAATGAGAAAAGGAGGTCCATCAGATATGAGAGAAACCGCATTTAAAGCATCATCAAAGGGAAAATAAAAGGAAGAGCACCATGAATCAGGACACATTTCAGAAGAAGAAGATGAGGTAAATTTTGTCAAGAAGCTTCAACAGAGTTCTAGAAGACTTAGAGGTAGGCTACCTTTCAAATTTTTTGCTTGTGGTAGAGTTGGTCGCTATGCTGCCAAATGTCCTCATAAAGATAAATATGAAAAAGGGAAGGAATATGCAAAAGGCACTAGAAAATAGGTTGTGAATAGAAGGAGTTACTATATGCATGAAGATAGTGATGGTTTATCTAATAATGAAGATGAAACTGAAGAATATTATAGATTTCTCATGGCCTATGACAATGATGATTTTTTGGATGCATTAGAAGACGAATATTTTCTTGAAGAAATCACTAAACTCAAAAGCTATTTAGAGGAAAAGAATATGATCATAGATACTTTGACACACCAACTTGCTGAAAGAGAAAAACACAATGAAAATCTAGAATGTGAAAATGTGGGTCTAAGAAAAGATCTTGAGAAGACAAAATCTCTCAATCTTAGATTTACTAAAGGAACGTAAAATTTAAATGAAATTATCAAAGTTCAGCATTCTCCTTTGATAAAGATAGGTCTTGGATATACTGAAGAATCATCTCAATCACAGAAGTCGTCAACCTCCACTAGAATCTATCTTTATGTAGAAAAGACAAATTAATAGTATGTCAATCATCAGCAAAGGCCTAAAACTACTCATCAGGTAAATCATACTCAATTTAATCCAAGGGTGAATATCAGTAAAAGCCGCAACCAACAAGTAAACAATGTCAAAAGATTCTATGATTGCAGAAACTTCTTTAATGGGCAATGTTTTTCATACCATAACTTTGGACACTAGGCTGCTCAATGTGTTTCGTACAAAACCATCATGACTAGAGAAGCACAAAATCAAAGAAGTACAACAGGAATCAAGAAAATTTCCTATAATAACTTTTCTCCTCTTGAAAATGAAATAGAATACTTGATTTGTAACAACTTTGGTCATGAAGAATCTGAATGCAGGAGCAAATTTTGGACAACATTTCAAAAGGAGAAAACACCATTAAATCCCAAGATATGGAGAACGAAGGCGTCTCAATTAGAAAGATGTGGTATCGCTAAAGATAAACTTCATTCATATAATGCTTTAGAAAAAGAAAAGAATGTCTCATTTGGAAATGACACTCCAACAGTCATCAAAGGTAAAGGTTTTGTTTTCTTGAAAGAAAAGGTTAAAGTTGGAAATGTCATGTATGTAGATGGCTTAAAGCATAACCTCTTGAGTGTCATTCAAATGTGTGATCAAAGAAATGAAAAGTTGTTTCGATCAAACGGATGTGTCGTTTGTGAACTTGATACATGAAAGATCATGATCAAAGGTACAAGAACTCCAAACAACTTATATATACTCAAAGGAGGACAACAACAATCCTATCTAGGAAAAATAGATGAAAAATGGTTGTGGCATAGAAGATTGGGACATCTAAGCTTTTCTCAAATAAGAAAAGCATGTAGGCTCAAGACAGTTCGTGATCTTCCAGATATCATCATCCCAGAAAATACCATATGTAAACCATGTCAAATTGGTAAGCAAACTAGAGTTCACCTCGTTGAAAAGGAAGGGTCAACAAAGAAGCCTCTTGAACTCATCCATATTGATTTATGTGGACCAACAAGGAAAAAGTCACCTCATGGAGAAGAAAACTTTATTTTGTTTATTGATGATTTTTCCAAGATGTGTTGGATAAGTCTTCTAAAACATAAAGATGAAGCATTTGAAAAGTTTAAAGCCTTCAAAGCTTTAGTTGAAAATGAATCACATCAAAAAATCAAATGTCTCAGATCTGATCAAGGGGGAGAATTCATATCAGACGAATTCTTTGACTTTTGTGAACAACATGGAATAAAAAGGCAATTCTCCACTGCAAAAACTCCTCAGCAAAATGGTGTGGTAGAAAGGATGAATAGAACAGTTCAACAAATGTCTTGAGCTATGCTAGATGAATCTAGAGCTCCTGCAACCTTTTGGGGTGAAGCTGCATTTCCTTTCGTGACTATTCTCAACAAAGAAAATGTTCGGGTAAATAGCAATCAAACTCCACATGAACTTTGGTATGGTAAGCCTCCTACTGTAAAACACTTTAGAGCTTTTGGAAGCAAATGTTTTATCAAAAGGACTGATGAAAAACTTGGTAAGTTTGAACCTAGAGCAGACGAGGGTATTCTTCTTGGTTATTCTTCCAGAAGTAAAGGATACAAATGTTATAATAAAAGATTTCATAAAATTGTTGAAAGCATTGATGTTGTAGTTGATGAAGCATGCAGAAATCCAAAACAGATGAAATCAATAGAGGAACATGATAATGAGGAATGCTTTCCAGCATGAAATAAAAATGATATTGAAGAAGAAACCAATGAAGCATTAGAAGAAGATACAATAGACAAGGAAAAGACTCCATCTAGGTATGTACAGAAGAATCATCCAAAATCTCAATTTCTAGGAGAAAAAGGGTCTGGAGTATAGACAAGAAGAAATCTTACAGGGAGCTCAAGTTATCTCACATTACTATCCTCCACAAAACCTCAAAATGTACATGAAGCATGCAAAGATGAATGTTGGGTCAAGGCCATGGATGAAGAATTAGACCAAATTGAAAAGAATGATACTTGGGAATTAGTTCTTAAACCTTATGATAAAAATGTTATAGGAACAAAATGGATATTTAAGAATAAGCTAAATGAAAATGGAGAAGTTATTAGAAACAAGGCAAGACTTGTTTGTAAAGGGTACGCTAAACAAAAAGGTATATATTTTGAAGAAACCTTTGCACCCATTGCCAGACTTGAAGCTATAAGGATGTTTCTTGCCCTCTCTAGTTTTTGAACATTCAAAGTATATCAAATGGATGTAAAATCAACTTTCCTTAATGGAGATTTAGAAGAATAAGTGTATATTGAACAACCATAAGGATTAATTCTTGGAAATAATGCAAAACTCGTATGCAAGCTCAAAAAGGCTCTCTATGGTCTGAAACAGGCTCCAAGGGCTTAATATTACTGCCTTGACAAATATCTACAACAACAAGGTTTCACAAAAGGTTCCACAAATAGAAATTTATACACAAAGATTGAAAATGATAAACTACTAATAATTGTTGTTTATGTTGATGCTATCATCTTTGGTAGCAATGAAGAATCCATGAGTCAGAAGTTTGCTTCAGTAATGCAGCAAGAATTTGAAATGTCCTTACTTGGTGAACTTACTTATTTTCTTGGTCTACAAGTTCAACAAACAAAAGATGGTATCTTTCTTTCACAAACTAGATATCTCAAGCAGATCTTGAAGAAGTACAGGATGGAAGATTCTAAACCTATATGTACTCCAATGGTAACAAGATGTAGTCTCGGCTCTAAAAATGAATCGCCAACAGTAAACAAACCAACTTACAAATCTATGATTGGAAGCCTTCTTTATCTAACAGGTACCAGACCTGACATCATGCATGTAGTAGGAATTATTGGAAGGTTCCAAGCAAATCCAAACGAATCACATCTCCATGCAGTCAAAAGAATCTTCAAATATCTTCAAGGAATTCAGGACTTTGGACTATGGTATCCTAAAGATACAGACCTTACTTTTCATGCATATACAAATGCAGATTTGGTAGGAAGTGTTGATGATCGAAAGAGCACTAGTGGAGGTGCATTCTATATGGGTTCATGGTTGGTGTCTTGGTTCAACAAGAAACAAAGTTCGATTGTTTTATTTACAACTGAAGCAGAATATGTGGCTACTGCATCTTGTTGCACACTACTTTGGATGATGCAAACTTTGCAAGACATTCAGATCACATGTACTCCACCCATCTCCATTCTATGTGATAATACAAGTGCCATCAGTATTTCAAAAAATCTGGTCATGCACTCCAAGACCAAGCACATACCCATCAAGTACCATTTTCTACGAGAACAAGTGCTTGAACAAAAGGTCAAATTGGAGTATGTTCCCTCCAAAGAATAGGTTGCTGATATATTCACTAAACCACTTCCCAGATAAACATTTGAATATCTCAAACAAAAGCTGGGAGTAGTTGTTGCATCATCTTGCTGTTAAATCCAATTTTTCAAAGGAAGGTTATTATACGTGGGTTTCATGAAGTTTAGTCCCGTATACACGTGGGTTTCTGTGGTTGAAGGAGCGTATATGTTTTTTTGACAGAAAAATAGTGGGTCAAACTTTGATATGGGTGCTCTGTCTGATGTTGATGATTATAGTCTCGCAATATGCTTTGCTCATTGATTTTTTATCTGACTGACAAAAATACCTTGATAAATTACTTGTTAACAATGCCCAAGTACAACAATTTCATGGGGAGCATTAACCTTCATACGCTTTCTGCATTGTTGGCATTATGGTTGTTGGGTCCATCTATGCTTCAGATATTTACATCATTTTGTTTAAATCATGTAAAGGTCTAGGGTGTGATATGAATTCTTATATAATTGAATAAGTCCTATTAGAAAAATGATGTAATTTGTACCCCACTTTGCATGGGATGGATGATGTAATATTTGTCGTATTTCTGTCATGTATAAACATTTGGTATATTCCCACTTGGTTTGGAGATTGATGTATGTATGAGTCATTGGTGGTAGGAAGGTAATACTCACATAGTTGAGTTATAAAGTCATGTTATTCTTTTAGAAAATATATTTGCAGACTCTGCATGTGCTAAGGGGGAGCATGGATGGTATAGTGCATCTTAGCATGTACAGAGGGGGGAGTTTAATCAGAGAATTCAGCATGTGCCTAGGGGGAGAATGATCAATGTTCATATTCAACTATTCAGATATGAAAGTCCTCATTTTGGTCAGCTCTTTACCACTGATATCAAAGGGGGAGAGTATCTTGGTCCGCCCTTTGCCATTGATGCCAAAGGGGGAGAGTATTTTGGTGTTGCTTGTTATCTCTAAACAATTTCTATAGCTTGCATTAATCAACACCAACATGGTTGCTATCAAGTCCAAAGGGGGAGGTTGTTGGCATTATGATGCATATGTTGTACTTGATGGCAACCCACTTGTAGCAAAACAACTCACTTGTATATGGTAACTAGATGAATTTACAGGAGAGATATCAGATGTCACAGAATGCATGGCAATTCAAAGGAATCATTTTAGAAGTAATATGGTAAATTACAGTGTAATAGGTCTATTCAGAAGTAATAGGATATTGTTACAGAAGAACAGGAAGATGGAACTTAGGTCTATTAATCAGAATAAAGAAAGTAAAGGAAAAGGTTGATGTAAAGCTGTTTAAGAAGTATACGCAGGTACACTTAGTCAAAACAATGTATACACGTTGGTCCACAGAACAAAAAGAGCGTATACATATACACGCACTCCCACAGAAGGAAAAGAGCGTACATGTTGGAAAACCAAGGTTTTGGTATGAGGTATTTGGTCCAAGGTATTTTGGGTCCAAGGTATTGGTCCAAGATATTTGGTCCGAGGTATTTGGTCCGAAGTATTGACCCTAGGTATTTGGTCCAAGGTATTGGTCTTAAGTAGTTTTGTTCCAAAGTATTGACAAAGGGCCTAAAGCGATATAAGGAGGAGAAGATCAAAGGCCAAGTGTGCAAGTATATGGATTTATAAGGAATACTTCTATCTAAAGTATATTTTATGTTGTAGGGGCTATGCTTGTAATTAGATATGAAATAATTTGTGCACCTTGAATTCAATGTTGGATCAGGTTCATGAGACATAAAATGAATTATCACTGAATGATCTAATATTGGTTGGGCTAGATTTGATTATGTACACCTATCTTATTCTTTAAATGTCGTGATCTAGGTTTGTCTGAAGTCTGGAAGTGCAGCGAAGTTATGAGTTAGTATTTGCAGATCTGTATGCCCGTTCGTCTCTACAAAAGCATGTGTACACACAAGTTCTACTCTTCAAAATAGCGTATACAAAATAAAAGCCTCTTCTTCAGATCTGACTGATCAATTGATCAATTTTGTTGTTTTACTGTTGTTTATCAATGAATTCTTCTTAGATCTGAATGTAAATATGAATGCATAAGGATTTTGGTATCTAATTGATTGATTGAATAAGTGAGAAGGGTGATCTCTACTACCGTTTGTGTAAAGTTTTGTAAATATACAGTAGATGGTCAGCATATTGTTAGTTGGTATAGACTTGATTAAAAAAAATTATATTTCAGTAGTCTTGAAGGTATACGCAGGTTTGATTACAGGAAGTAGCGTATACACGCAGGTTGGGTTCAATAAAGTAGTGTATACATTTTGATGCTGATTGATGAGGTTGCAGTTGGTTCTGAATGATGATGCAGGTTTCTGGGTTTAGCACAGTGTTCTGGTGACAGTAATCTAATTGTTCAGATTAACTAATTATTGGTTGATGGAATTTAAGTTTCAAAGTTCTTGAAGGGTCCAGTATGAAAATTTGATGAAACAAGGTCTTCATGTGTATTGTTGTGTACTAAGAACATCCAATCTGAAAATTTATGAAATGTGGTCCCTAGTTGAAGAGAGAAGGTCGTAGCCTTCTATAGGCTGGCGTCTACGTACTAGTAATCACATTGGCTAGTACAAGAGCTCGGGGGTTGCAGCTCCCTTCCAGTAGAAGCTGGAAAATGAGAGAAGGTTATAGCTTTCTGCAGGTGGGTGCCTACGTACTAGTATGAGTCTGCACCAATACAAGATTGTAAACAAATTTTCTTATTATTAAAAGAAGACAAAGACGACAATAGTAGGTGGTTTTCACCCACATTGGGTTTCCACCTTAAATCTTGGTGCTCATGTGTGTTGCTTATGTGTGATAGTTTATTCTGTTTTTACTGCTCTGTTTAATAAGTTACTGATGCATTGGTTAAAGATCAACACATAATAAATTGTCTAAATCACAAGTTTTCTGGGTGTACACTGGTTTGTATAATCATAGTTGCGTGTACATGCTAGTTCACTTTATAGAAGTAGCGTATATAAATCTGTTTGAGAAAAAAAAAAAATTATTGATAAGATAATACTGATTCATCCCCTTCTCAGTATTATTTCAAACACCAAGGAATTCAAGATCTATTCCAAGAAAACAAAGACAAGCTCCAATGTATATTTCCCATGATTCGAGGAAACACAAGGTACTATTGTACTCTCTGGCCTACATACTTTAAATTTGGTAGGAAAACAATTGATTCTCCATCTTCCTCAATCACTAAAGAGAATCTAGCTACAACACTTCGTACACCAGAGTCATTTACAGAATAGAGGAAGTTGGACATATTCCAAAGGTATAAAGAAATTAAACAAAGGAATGAAGCCCTCCATGATAACGTTTATGCTTAATTCAAGAAGCAGTCTTCCTCAATTCAACACAGGCTCATTTCATCCTATGACACAGAGAAAGGGAGAATGCATATGGAATTATTATAGGCCCAAGTACCTGAACCTATATCAGCAATTGATTTCAAGCGAACTACATTTGAGTTTGATGCAAAGGATGCCCATCCTTTGGATCAGATGAACATGCACAGGAAAACAAGAGAGATATTTTATTCAACCTTCACACAGACTTCCCTTACTTTTAAGCTGCAAATGTCTTTGAACAATGTTCAATCACATCTTAAACTGGAGAAAAATTCCTCTCTAACCAAAGACAACAAAATTAAATATTTGGAGGAAATAGTGATCAAAGTAGGCTTTGATCCAGGAAATTAAAAGGCCATGGAAGATATTATTAAAAACAAGAATTCTAACATAACATCCCTAAGGAAGAAATTGAAGCTGCCTGCCATTGAATATCCCTAGGCAAAGGAATTAGGAGAAACAAAGATACAAAAAGAAGAAATGTTGAAGCTACTGGTGGAACAGAGTGCACACATTAAGGAAATGGAGGCAGAGATGGATAAGTTGATCAAAGAGAAAGAACAATGTTCTCAACTTGTTATGGTTCCTCTTGATGCAATTCCTATTGCATCACTACTTCAAATAGGCATTCCTACAATAGCTACAACCGCAGGAACATCCTCCTCTACAACACCTCCTTCTACTTCAACTGTAGATGATTCAATCAAATTGGCTCAATCAATGGAAAACATGTTGATACAAGGAGAAGAAATTAAAAAACTCAGAGAAGATGTAAAATTCCTATAGGAACAAAACACTACATGTGAGAATTCTCTCCTAACAAAGATGCAGAAATCCCAGAGATTGCAACAGATAGAAAAGGAAACTACCATGGGTAATACCCTAGCCCAGGTTAAGGAGAACATTTGGAAAAGGATAAATGAAGCCATCATATAAATATGGCCATCTGTACAAATTATATTTGATATTAGGTCCCTATAATACTAGTGATTACCCCATTACTATTGTAGTTGTATCCCTTATTAATATTATTGTGCCCCTATTGTCCCCATATTGTTATTACTGTGCCCCATAGAATCTCTCTAT
>APFE030938197.1:3104-16213 GCA_000404065.3 Pinus taeda
ACCACAATATTAAATGCATTCAGATGCTCTGTCATCGAGTCTCCATCTTTCATCCTCAGGTTATACAACTTTTTCCATAGGAACAATTTATTCACCAGAGACTTAGATTAGTACAAAGTCCCTAACTTGTCCCACAAAGCCTTCGCCGTAGCTTCCCCTTATACATTCAACAATATTGAATCTGAAACACACAATCGTATTGTGCTCTTTGCCTTCCATTCCAAAATTTTCCATTCTTCATCAGACACTCCCATTAGTTTAGTACCCGGATCTATCACGATCCACTGATCTTTATCCACCAACAGGTCCTCCATCTTGAGTTTCCGAAACTCAAAACTCTCACCATTAGTTTTTCTTGATCTCTATCTTTCCATTGCTCGCCATCTTCTTTTGCCACCAAAATCGATCTCGCAGATCTCCCACTAAACAGGGTCTACCACAGGTCCGAGCGAACCCCTCAGCAACAATGGCGTCCCCTTGAAGTCAAAACTGCTCTGATACCAAATGTAGGTTTTAACCCCGTACAATAATTACCTGAATACGAATTCTAAAACACATAAAATAAACAATGCGAGAGCATAACACATAAAACACATATACATATAGATTTTCCCCTGGATCCCAAAACCAGGACTACCAACTTGATTTTTCATCATGTTCCTTTCAATGTTACAATACATATTTATACATGCCGAAGCATCTAATACCATGGACTGAAAACCATCGCATCGAAAACCATGGACTGAAAACCATCGCGTCCAAAAAACATGTGTGAAAATCATGCACAAAACTATAGGTTGGTCTGCCCAACCTAACATAGGGTCCAAAACCAAAATTTTTTGGGGTGTTGCCCCGAACCCCATAAAGTGGGGTTATGGGTACGCCTCAAACCCGCTGTGCCCCCCACCATTACACAATTGGTGCAACGAAGTGGGGGCTCCACCCCCCCTCTAACCCCTTGGTTAACTGCGTGGGCTAGTCGTGGAAAGAATATAACACAACCCAACAAACTTGATGTTGATTTTGGCTACGTCTTTCATGTTCTGGATATAGTCCTACTGAGTGATCAACTTTTCATTGATGACATAGATAATAGCATTCCTTCTGCATTAAGGCTTCAATTCCGTTTGTAAATCTATTCACATGTAGCTCCAAGGTTTCACACCTTTCCTCCAACTGGTCAATAATATTTCTCCTAGTCAAGACTTTCTTGACCTCCAGAATGGTTGCAGTTTTTTCAATGACTCCCACTTCCTCTAGCTCATATCTGGAATTTGAATTTAAGAACCTAATAATATTGGCAGTTTTAGTTGGAATTTCTCCCAATTTTTCCCTTCCTTGCATAATGGTCTCAATGTCCTTCTCTATTAACTCTTTTTGCTCAAATATAATTTGAATAGAAGGCCAAATCTCATTCATTGAGTCAAGTATGTTCATCCAAATTGTTTCCTTGGATTGGGCCAAGGTCTGGCCAATAAGTGCATCTCTCTCTACCTATCACAACTTTTCCAAAAGTCTCTGAGATTTTTCCAATTCAGCAGTCCGAGCAGCTTTAGCTTTGCCTTTCTGGACTTCCAAAGCTTTAAGTTGCTCCTCCAAGGTCTCGATTTCCTTTGACTGCAATGACATGTTTTGCAGTGTCTGTGCCACTTTTTCAGCACTGGGTGTCTGAGTTGAAGTGGTAGGGACAATAGTTGTTCCTATTGATGGCAATTGAGAAAGAGGTACAACATCCAAGGAACAATGGCCATCTTCAAGCTGTCTTCCTTCTCCTTTATCATATTTTCCAACTCTGCTTCCATCTACCTCATCTCTATGTTTTGGTCAATAATTAGTTTCACCATGTTTGCTTTTTGACCTTCACCTTTTGCAATGTCCTTGATCATTGTATCTTTTGTAGCTGGAAGCTTGAGCTGTTTCCTCAATGCCACAATGTCCAAGTTTTTCTTCTTAATAATTTCTTCAACAACAATAACATTCTTAGGGTCATACCTTATCTTAATCACCAATTCTTCCAAAGAATTGATCCTATAGTCTTTGGCCAAGGAGGAGACCTTCTCCATCTTCAACTGTGACTTCCCATTTGTAAAAGAAACTTGCAATTTGGATAAAGACATGGCAGTGTTAGTGAGAGTGGAGAATATCATCTCACCAGTTTGTTTGTGCATCTCCATTTGATCAATGGGATGTATTTCCTTTGTATTGAACTCAAAGGTGTTGCTCTTGTAGTCAGCTGCTGATTTGGGTTGTGGAGTCTGGGCCTCAAGAAAGGCCACTTGCATTCTGCCATGTTCAGTATCATATAATGATAGAAGTCTACTTTGTGAAATGGAATTTTGCTTCCAGAATTGGTTGTAGGTGTTGTTCTTCAAGATTTCATTCCTAAGCTTTATTTATCTATACCTATCAAACACTGTCTTCTCTTTTTCTGTCTGGACGGTGTGTAATTCCAACTCAGTCTCCTTATGAACCTGTGAAGAGAAAGGTTCAGAAGGAGATGTGGTAAACTTGGTGGTTGCTGGTGGTTGATGTGATGATGATAGTTGCCTGTTCTTCAATTTATTTGTCTACTTCTGGTTTGTGAGTCACCTTGGGCCTCTTTCTACAATTTATTCTAAATTCTTTGGCTTCACTCCCAGCTGTAGATGATGACCCTTCCTCCCTCTGCCTTTTGCTTGATTTTTCTTGTGGAACAGGAGTTTGCAAACTGCAAGTGGACACAATCTACTCTTCAGCATCTTGTAGGGTATTTTTTGCCCACTCCAACTGATTGGCATATTGTTCTATGTATGGCCTGGAAGTATGAATTTGGGGAGTGTTCTTATTTTCCACTTTGAGATTTAAACTGATGCAACAGGGGTCATAAGACCATGTGAAGCTCAAGCTAAACTTCATTTCCTCCAGTATATTATCTTCCTCCTCACCTATTGTTCTTGTGTTGCATAGAAATGGGCCCACTTGTGTTTTAATCCTGATATTGTGCCTTCTTCTTTGCCACTACAAAGTGGATCTCATTTGAGTTCAACACTTGCCTTATATATTCTAGTGCAAAGATCCCCATTGGGAGGTACTTGGGGAGGTTGTAGGGGGCCAATTCACACCCATAGACTCTAATCTCTGTGTAGTTTTAGTAAAGGTACCAATCTTCGGTCTTTGCTTGGTATTATAGATGTAGTATTTGTTTGATCTCTTAACTAATCTAGGCTGCACTATACTGTATATAATGTTCATAACTAGATGAACAAAGTTTTCGATAAATTGCTTGTAGGTGAATTCTTGCTATTCTGTCATGACCAGTGAGGTCCAAAAGATCACTGGTTGTTGGTCACCTGCATCATCCAATTTTTGCAATGCAAAACTGAAATTTTATGCTTGGTAATAGATGAACATGTAAATTAAAACAAAGGCGTAACTAAACACCTTCTCTATGGGAAACTTGATGAACTGCTGATGGATATTGTTAGCCATGAATTGACTGAAATTGAAAATTGTAGAGGGCTTGTTGTCTGTGGAAAATGTGGAGAGGAATCCTAAAATGGGCTCATCTACCCACTGATCAGAATTATAGCCTAGAATGTGAGAAAGGATGGAAATAATATATTTGGCTTGATTAGGGAAAATGGAAGAAGGATAAGGATGATTCTTCTTGGGCAATTGGGCATTCTCTGGCAAGAAAATCTCAAAAAATATAGCTCTGGTGGCAAAATCCATCTTTTGATAAAGCTAGGTGAGGGCTTCTAGGGAGAAAGGGGTAGTATTTTCCACAGAAGGGGCCAACATCATTTGGTCAATAGTTTGGCTATAATGGTGAACGAAATATCACCTCTAGGGGCAATTATGGCTCTTTGGGCAGGGACATAACAAGCCTGACATCTTCTGGTGAATTATGGGGCTTGAAATATCACATGAAAGATATAACGGGGGAGATTTGACTCCCAGAGTCCCATCTCCTTAGTTTTATCAGTGTGTTTATCCTCTAGCTAGTAATATAACATGAGGAAATCATAGTCACATAATGTTTCACTTATCTGGTAATCCCTGTTTGCTAATAGTGTATGATCCAGGTCTATAAAAAGGGGGAATTATGTTAGGCCCCTATACTACTAGTGTAACCCCTTATTGTTATTATTACAACCCCCTTATTATATTGTTGAGCCCATGTAGTCCCAATATTGTTATTATTGTGCCCCATAGAAGCCCACTATTGTTATTATTTTGCCTTTACATTATTATTGTTATGTCGACTCTGATTATATTATGACCCCTTAGACTCCTATATATAGAAAGGAGGTCTTGTCATTTGTATCATCCAATAATTGTTCATTTGTGTAATGTAAAGGAGGTTGCCCCCTCATAGAGTCTTATTTCTAAGGTGTTCACCTATCTTTTCTATCTTTTTGTGAGCTGGTTTCATAACATTTCGTATCAAAGCTTTGGATTCTAGGGTTTCACTGCTCCAAATAGGTCATCGTGGAATTTTCACTATAACTTGTTTTCTGCGACGTTTTAGAAGTGAAAAAAAACCCATTTGAGATGAACTCGCACTAAACCTCAGGTCCAAATTTAAGAGCTTGTCTCGCTACATTTTCGAAGATATGATCTGAGGAAGTTAGGGTTTTTGCAAGCTCCATAATTTCAACTAAAACAGGTCATCATGGGATTTTCACTATAACTATTTCGCTACGAAGTTTCAAAAGCTAAAACAAAAACCCATTTGAGAAGAAATTGGTCTGAACTTCAGCTCTGAATTTCAGATCCTGTCTCTCTATAGTTTCACACATATAGTCTGAGGAAGTTAGGGTTTTTGTAGACCCTCAAATTACATTCCAAACAGGTCACCTTGGGAAATCGTTATAGCTGTCTCTGTGAGCATCAGATTGAAATTTCGTAAGAAGTTACAGAAATAGGATGAACTTTAGTTTCTTGTTTATATTTTTCTGATCTAAAGGTCAAAACAGTGACTCGTAGCACTTCATACAAGTTCGCTCTTCGGAAAAGGTATATAATCAGGTCATCGCGGGAGATTGGGAATAAATATTTCATTGAGAATCCAATTGTGATCAAACTTGCAGAGTTAGAAAGAGGACACAAAGGGCTATTATAGGTCACTATTTCAGAACTATAAGAGCCAAATTACAGAGTTACAATCGTTTCAATATCGAGATCCAAAAATCAAGAAAAGACAATATGAGGAAGTTTGATGGCAAGGATCCGGTAAATTGGATGCTACAGATGGAACAATATTTTGATCTACATGAGGTTCAACTGTTACAAAAGGTACATATTGCATCTTTATATCTAGAAAAAAATCAATTTTTATGGTATAAATGGCTTTGTTCTCGTAAAGCACTTGTCACTTGGTCAATTTTCACGGAAGAAATGAGAGCACATTATGAGGATACAAAGAGTAACACCTTCTTTAGCCAATTGATAAATCTCGAACAAAAGGGTTCAATGGCAGAGCACATTGAGGACTTTCAAAAATTGAATATAAAGGTAAATGATATTCCAAAGAAACAAAGGATTGATGTCTTCATAGGGACTTTAAATGATAACATTCAACATGAGGTTCGTCTTTGGGAACCTGATTCATTGGAGAAGGCATTCAGGTGGGCAAGAAAAAATGAAAGCGAAATTATGGAAACAAGGAATCCCACCACTCATGACTATAATTATGGAAGTGTTTTTTCCCCCAGACTTCCACAACCTACAAGGTTTACATGAAGACAATTGGAAGAAAAAAGAGAAAAAGGGCTTTGTTACAATTGTGATAGCAAATACATTAAAGGTCATAAGTGTGCTGAGAAGAAATTATTTTACATTGATTATGAAGAGGAGGAAGAAAATCATCAAGAAATGTCAAAATAAGAGGATATACACCAGGAACCAACCCCAGAGAAAGAAGAAATGAATCCGATCATATCTTGTAAAGCATTGACAGGAATTACCACTCCTCAAACTCTCAAAATAGGACATATCAAGAAGAATTCAAGAAGTGAAAGATCACATCAAGCATCAAGAAATGGATTTGACCATTTCTTGCAAAGCATTGGAAAGAATTACCACTCCTCAAGCTCGCAAGATAGAAGGACATATCAAGAAGAAAAAGGTTCAAGAAGTGAATGATCACATCGAGAAAGAAGAAATGAATCCAACCATATCTTGTAATACATTGGACGGAATTACCACTCCTCAAACTATCAATCTAGAAGGACATATCAAGAAGAAAAATGTTCAAGAAGTGAAAGATCACATTGAGCATCAAGAAATGAATCCAATCATATCTTTTAATGCATTGGAAGAAATTATGACTCCTCAAACTCTCAAGATAGAAGGATATATCAAGAAGAAAAAGATTCAAGTAGTGAAAGATCACATCGAGCATCAACAACAAGTTCTCCAACTTTTAAAGGATACTGCCACTTTGGTGCAGAATCGAATAAAACAACGAGTAGATCAACATCGCAGTGAAAGAAGTTTTGATGTAGGCGATTGGGTATTTTTATGGCTACATCTCAAGCAAGCTATTTATGAGAAGAAAATGTTGGCAATACTACATGCACTTAAGAAATGGCGACCTTACCTAATGGTTAGACACTTCAAGGTAAAAATGGATCATGATAGTCTTAAATACTTCTTAAAACAAAGATTATCTTTAGAAGAACAGAAAAAATGGGTCACAAATATGTTGGGTTATGACTTTGAAATCATATGCAAAAAAGGGAAGCAAAATGTTGTTGCAGATGCACTCTCAAGAGAGGATGAGGATGTGGAAGCATTGTTTTGTGCTATTTCTATTATGCAATGAGATTGGATAAATGAAGCAAGTGATGAATGGAAGAAGGACGAAG
This sequence comes from Pinus taeda, assembly GCA_000404065.3. Taxonomy (NCBI): domain Eukaryota; kingdom Viridiplantae; phylum Streptophyta; class Pinopsida; order Pinales; family Pinaceae; genus Pinus; species Pinus taeda. Next base: position 9,956 of record APFE030938197.1, read on the forward strand.
AAGTATGGCCACTCATTTAAAAGTTGTAGAAGATCCCAATTCAAACAATATTGCCAGAACATGAAGAGGAAGGAAAAATCATATTGGAACCTGGAGCAGTCATAGAAACAAGAACCTGACAGCTACGAAATCGATCAATTTTAGAGTATCTCATCAAGTGGAAGAACTTACCCACTGAAGATTCAGAATGGGAGGACAAGAATTTTATACAGAAGCATCAAGAACTACTCAATCAATTAGGACAACACTTTTTGAAGGAGAGGGGTGTGTTAGGCCCCTATACTACTAGTGTAACCCCTTATTGTTATTAGTACAACCCCCTTATTATATTGTTGTGCCCATGTAGTCCCCATATTTTTATTATTGTGCCCTTACATTATTATTGTTATGTCAACTCTGATCATATTATAACCCCTTAGAATCCTATATATAGAAAGGAGGTCTTGTCATTTGTATCATCCAAGAATTGTTCATTTGTGTAATGTAAAGGAGGTTGCCCCCTCGAAGAGGCTTATTTCTAAGGCGTTCATCTATCTTTTCTATCTTTTTGTGAGCTAGTTTCATAACAAATTAATGAGTTAATGGCCTGGTCATGGGTATTATTTTTAGGAGGCATGAATGTAGTAGTTTTTTGAACAAAATGAATACACAAAGGAGGCTTACCGGGCTCAGAAAAGATAACAATATATTAGGAAAAAAATAACAGGGAGGTCAACGACTGTTAGGATGCTGGTGGCGATGAAGCTCAGGCAGAGGTCACTGCAAGAAATAATGTATAGCAGAAAGAAATGAGAAGTAAATATTGAGAATGATGAGCTTGGGATTTATTTAAACACATAGGCAAAGTCCCGTTGGAAATGGCCCAAAGTCATTACTGAACGGTTGCCCAGGAGAATTAAACGAGAAATGGGTATTAAGCAGGAAGGCATTTAATTGGAGCAGTGGTCTAGACAGGTGGCAGGTGGAAAGTGGTGGAGGAGGAGTGGTGGGGACACGACAGATACGGGATAGGCAGTTTCAGAGGGGGTGATGGGCAGTAAGCAGTATCGACAGGGGGGTTCCAAAATCACCACGATGCACCACGTAGGGAGTAGGGCCTGGTGGAAGAAACCACCTTCCAGACCCCCCCGACGATAAAGGGAGAATGTGAAAGGGGGGCCGAGAAAGGTAAATGGTCATGGATGAAGTGGGGGACCAGATCCCAAGGTGTCGAATGAGACTAAGGGTTAATCACAAATGACAAAAATATTTGTCCGCTTGTGATTGTATGATTTTCTTTTCAAACTTAGGATAAAGAGAAAATATAAGTTAATGAAATAATTTATCTCCACGCATATAATTATCCTTTAAACTTAGGATAAGGGATTAATAATAAACATTTTTGGAATACATAAATCATAACTTTCACTTCTGCCCTTTTTTCCCTATCCTCAAACTTAGGATAAAATTTATGCATGTTGATATTTAAGCAAACCACCTAATCTACCTACCCTTAGCTAGACTAACATTTTTATTTTAATCTCTAGGGTACACTTAGACTAGCAAACTCATTTTTATTTTCTTTTATGCATAAAGAAAAACTATCCAACCTATCCCTTATTTCTCTTATTGACCCAGATTGAACAGTTGGATTAATGTCATTTTCTACCTAATTAATGATTTACCCAGATTAGACTGTTGGATAAACTTTTATTCTATCTAGTTTGTAGAAATTTAAATTGCGCAATATGATTAAACTAACTCAAGTGATTGTGGCATTTTGAACAAGCTGCACACAATTTTATTTTATAGAAATGAAGCAAAAACTATGTATGAGTAGTGACATTTATACTTGCAACACTTTCAATATTATTCTCCTTCTTTTTGATGGGGTTTAATCTTTTCTCTTTTTTCAATATTTTTGTTTTTTCTCTTTATTCTTCTTCTTTATACCCTATTTTCATTTTTATTCTATTTTTCTTTTTTTATTTATCTAGAAATCATTGGCAGATGACAAGTATTTACAAAATAAGGTTCCTGAGATACATCACTCAATTACCTTGAGATCCTATAAATTATAGGACCCTAACAGTGGCTCCAGCTGGGGATGACACTCTCCCTATGAGGTGCCAAGAACATATGATCAATAGCATTGAGTTGTTATTTCAACAATATCCACCTCTGATTTCTTTGTTACAATATTTATGGTAACTCATCAATAGAAGCTCAGGGCCTTGTTCGCGGGCTTCAACTTCTACTAATAGGTTACCCAATCTGTTATCCTCTACAATTTCCTAGGCTAAGGAGAAGATAGAAAGAGGTAACCTCGAACCACTTTTAGCTCAGTAGCTAGCCCTACTGAGCCAGAGAGGGATCTCTCAAAGTTTTATCAGTGAATAGCTTTAAAGAACAATTTTTTAGGCTAGATATGCAAGTTTGTTTGTGTATTTGTGAGTTTGAGATTTTAAGGTTTGCTGGACTAGGGTTTAGAGCAAGTGATTAGGTCTAGGCTTTAGGAATGTAGAGACACATATAGAAAGGAGCTAGGTTTCAGTAGGATATGGTATACTTGAAATGTTGTCAATGCAGTATATATTAGAAAGTTTTGAAGCGACTAATGAGAATATGTAAGTATGAATTCATTAGCTTTAGAAGAAATAAACACAACTATGAACTCCACATAAAAAAAAGCTTGAAATCAAGAATCCTGTCTATATAACTGTAAGGTAATTCATAGAAATAAGACAAAGCATGTGAAGAAAGATGATTTATCCACTAGAAACTGATAGAAAGAGTAAACAAACACCATAGACTCACAGAACTAGAGCTCCTGAAAAATAGTTGCAACTGCTCCTGTATTAGCTGAAAAGATCATAACATACAAGCCTCCTCCAAAAAAATCCAACCCCTTTCTCTGAAAGAGAAATGATACATATATAATCCATTAGACCACTTCCCCACCTTCAGGAGTTGAATTCCTAGGTGGTGGAACTGATTCCAAGATTCTCTCAACCAACAGGTGAGAGTGAGAAGGTTTAACACAAACACTTCTTGGAGACCCTGTTTTGGATTTTTCTTCCTTAATGAGGCCTATTAAACATAAAAAACAACCTATCATGTGCATTTATTCATTATTACATCATCTAACCTCAAACCAAGTTTAATTACATCAAGAGTTTTGACTTTGACCAAGTCAAATTGAAAACTAGGAAATTTACATAGTGAGATTTTAAATAAAAAACATAGGGAATTGCAGAAGTGCAACACCGACTTTGAGCTCACTTTAAGGTGCCTTCCTGAGGTCCAAATGAAGATTTGAAAGAATGGTAAACTAGATTTTCAAGTCTAGTTTCCAGAACACCTTGAATTTTTGAAAATGACCCATGGGAAGGCCTTCACTATCTTCAGAACTTCCTTCTAAGGCTGGACCAAAAAGGATTGTTGGCTCATCATCAGTCACATTCAAAGTATCCGACATCTGGTCAACCTTAAGCATTTTTGCAATCTAAAATTTATATTTATCATTATTCACTAATTCAGTGAGGGGAATTGAAACTTTCAACTTAGAAATTTCATTTTCCACTTGATTGGCTTGGCATATGGTTTCAACTCAATCTACATTTTTCTAAGCTAAAAAGATTAGATTGCTTTTCTACCTCCTTTGCAACAATATCCTTCATTTCAATCTGCCCTTTAGCTTGAGATTCCTTCTTGTGACTTTCACTTTGAAACTCCTTGTCCTTTCTCACATTGCTGGTAGATGCCTCATTAGTTTTATCCCGGCTCAGTATGAAAACTTCTTTTTATTTATTCTGATTTGGAGGAACTACTTCTTTGCTTGGTGTGTCTTTATGTAGATTTTGCCTCTTCTGGTTCAATCTAATAGGTACATTTCTGTTCCTCAAGTTGTACTACTTTTGAAAATGACTAAGAGAATTTTGATATCCTCTCTGGTATTCTTCAGTTTGAACAACCCATAGATCGTCACTTGCAAGTACAAGTTGTTGATCACTTGGTATAAAAGAATCTTCAGAAAAATGATCTTCTTCTATAAAAAAGGTAGGTAGCTCATCTTCTTCAAAGAAGAAATTTGCTTCTACAATCTCTTCTTCATCTTCTTCCTGGCCTTCAGTGTAATTTTGTTGAAATGGAGCTCTTACTTGACCTTGAGGATCTTGATTTCGTTTCTCTTTCTGTCGATTTCTGAACTGTTGTTGTTGCTGGCCACGAAAGTTTGGATTCCTCATTGAACGCTTCACTTGTCAATCAATTATGGATATTCTATCCATCATTCTCTCCATGGTTTTGATAAGATTTTCAAGATTTACATCTGAAGATGACGAAGTTTCTTCTTTAAAAACAACTTTCTTCTTAGTCCTCTTAAGCTTTGATTTAGATTTCTTGATAAGCAGATTAGCTTCGACACTTACTACATTTCACTGCTTTTCTTCAAGAGTTGCAGGGTCTCTCTCTGAGCTAATATGCCATGTCTAGGTCAAAAGCATCGGGATAATGGAGAAGTGCTAGACTAAGTGGAGGCTTCATATCATCAGGAATAGAATTGTATACCAAATTGAATATTGCTGTAAATTCTTGGACTGCCTTGTTTGCATTTCTTTTCATTGAGTTTACTTAGCCAATATTTGCATTGGATCCTTCTTCTCTTTCCAACGAGCTAGGAACAACTCAATCAACCTCTGTGAGTTATTGATATAATTAGCAGCTAGGCTGCGAAACCACTTCTTCACATCCCTTGAAAAGCTCTGATTTATGATTCTCATCTTAGCATCATCTTCATCAATTTCTTCCAGATCAAAAAAATCTATCAATTTATCAACATGATGTTGAACTGTGATTTCTGAACTCCCATCAAATAAAAGAGGTCTTTGACCATAGTTCTGAGGTAAAGAATAAAACTGAGCATGTAGTATGAGAGGCGCAAATCGTGCCATGACTGCTGGAGGCGGTGGAGGTACTACAATCAGCTGTGTAGGTAAAGATGAAGATACTGATGGAGGTGGTGGAAGAAAGGATGACATGGCTGAGGTACATGTAGATGTATTAGAGGTACTTGGAGGTGTAGTGGATGTATTTGGAGGTGTAGTGGAGTGTTACACAGTAATTTGTCACCGTTTGTCACCGTCCCTGTTACCCCTCTCCTCCACCTTGGAGGACGCATTCTGGGACTTGTGAGAAGTGAAAAGACTTGAAACCACTTGCATCATTCCCCTCTGAACATGAGATTCACATGCCCTGAAGACATCTCCTGCAACTTGCCCATAAAAATAGCCCTTTTTACATTAGCGCGGGGCCACTGTGTTCTTCTCGCGCCAATGGGGGAAATCCTCTAAAAGGGGCGCGCTATTAGCGCTCTGTCTCAGAGTCGCAATTGCGCCAACCTATTTTGGCAAAGCCTTTAACCAATCAACCTCCGAAAGTTCTCTCCAACTCATTCACCAACTGAATCTATGTTAAGTGAGGATGGTTTGGCTTCGAATCTCCTTGAATGGGAAGTAGTTTGCCACCCTTCCATGGAAGTTTCCAAGTGATGAAGCCAAATCCATGATTGTTGTGATTGATATTATCTCTTACTCTTTCATCTATAAAAGCTTGTCTCCATGCCTTGAGCAAGCTAGTAGTGGTAGTAGTTCTGATTCTAGTGGTAATACTTGTGCTGAAAGGAAGATATCAAGATATTGGAGTTGCAAGAGCCTTCTTTGTGTCCATAAGGCTTAACCTAAGTAAGGAGACCTTGTCACCAAAGAGAGAGAGGCTTGTCCCTCATCCCTTCAAGCTTTGCAAGACTTGTGTAGCTGAGCACCCAGCCAAAGGAGGACTTGACGTCAGGACACTGGTTGTATTTTCCTTTGTTGATTATTAATAATAGATGACTATCATTATGGTTCCACTCTCATTGTCTTTGTAATGGTTGATGTTGAGTTATATCCTTCCTGACTGATGTATAATTGCATTTGTTAGATTTCACGCTTGTGTTTGTGTTGTTCTCTTTGTGTGCAGGTGTCCATTCACGAAGATCGTGGAGGACTGTGACCGACCAAAACAGAGAAGCGTGGGCGATGTCTCTTCTACGAATGAAAGCGTTGGAATCCAAGTAGGTCTTCATCACCTACCTTTTATTTGCAATTAGGAACTTGCGTGGTAGCATTGTTTGATTGTTGCTAGACCCATTCTGGGCTAGTGGGATCGCCTCTGTCCGCAGAGGGGATTTACCTCACACAACAATTTGGCGACTCCACTGGGGATGTCTATTGTTGTTTG
>APFE030938199.1:3280-15101 GCA_000404065.3 Pinus taeda
TTAAAATAATAAAATATAGTTTGTTAATGCTTGCATGCATGTGACAACTATTATTTTAGATAACTGAGGATTCACTCATGGATAACTGTTGCATGTCAGTTCTGTCAGAGACCAGTTGAGAATAGATGTGGGACAATGTATTATCAGATGCTTGACTATTTCTAGTAAGCAGTTTTTGCATGATTGAGGAACTAGTGTCCTCAAAGATTGCGTAGTTGGACCATAGGTTGACTTGGTATGTTTGGAATTAATTGCATATGCTTTTGCTATTATTTCCTAAGAAAACTGCGCAAGGAAATAGGGATTGGACCATAGGTAAAGCCTTTATATATAGGGCTTGGTTGGTTCATGAGACATATCTTCATATCTTCATAGTTCATTGCAAACTGAATAGCTTGAGAGCTAATTCTTTTTGTATTGTAAAGAGGTTTTCCACTTGATTGATAATACATGGTTGGGGTTTTATACTGGTGCTTTCCCCTGGATATATCTTGTGTTATGTGTGATTATTTCTCTTGATCAGTTATGCATTTTTCTACTTGATGTTGCTCATGAATTCGATTATGCTTCCACTTAATTTTTTGTAGAAGTAGAACAAGTATTATGCTTTAGGACATTGCATATATCGGTTTGATCTACAGGTGAAATTTCTACAAAGACGAGGAAGCAACTGACATTGTGACCCTCACTCGTCTTGTCAAGAACTTGACCACCAAAATGTCCGAACTCAAGCAATGGAAGACGAACACATTCACGAACAATCATCTACCTAGACAGAGACATGAAAGAAGTTCATCAAATGGCTCATCAAGCAATAGCCGGTTCGGTTCCAAATTTGTGCAGAAGCCTATGTTCCAACCCGATCAATGCGTTGATCCTAAGTATTGTTCCTTCCATGGAGAATTTCACCCCGAGAACTCTTGTTTAGATTGGAAGTGATTTGTTACCACTGTTTGTACTCACACACTTCATGCGGATGGCGACATAAAGGAGAAACTGGAAGACACTGATGATAATGAAGAGGTTAAACCTGATGAAGCACCAAGTTCTGGGCATGTGGTGAATGCATATCAGTGCTCACAAGTAGTCTTGAAGATGAACATCGAGAAGCAGCCCCCAAAGCAAAATGATCGTTACAATCTTAGGAGTAAAGGGGATCCCCCGACACTTAAGGAGATGCAAGAGAAAGTGAGACGGCTGATAAAGAAGGTTGATCCATCAACTACCTCAAAGAAACAAACACAAAGAACGTCTGGGAAGATAGCAGTGGATAAGAACACGTGCGTGAGAAGCAAGTTGCAGAACAATCCGCCAGACAACATAAGCATCCATTCCACCCCGGACACCTCGGTGAGTCTACGAACTTTGGATTACAACATAGTCAATGACATGAAGAAAACTTGAGTGAACATCAATTTTTTCAAGTCAGCCGAAGTCTAGAGCTAGCGAGATATCCTGTTGTACACATTAGGACAAATAGAAACAGACAGCGTGACCTCTACAAGCAAGGGAGCATGCACAACTCTCGGATCACTATCCATTGTGCTCAATACACCCGAATGGAAGAAGCAAGCTAAGGTTGCCCCCCATTCCTGCTTTCATTTGAATTTTTCAATTACAATGTCCACAACTATTTGGTTGATTCTGGCGTGGCAACCAATGTCATGTCACTCTCCATTGCTAAGAAGATCAATGCACAATGGAGCAAAACATTTGTGAGAATCATCCAACTTGATAGAACATCAGTTACTAGCCATTGGTAAACTACGAGATGTAATCATCTGACTATCTCATGACAATCAAGTCCACCAGTGCATCAACATAGTTGTTGTGGACATACCGGAAGCATATGGTCTGTTGTTCAGCAAAGACTAGTCCAACAATATAGATGGATACTTTGCTACAGACTGGTCTCACATATGGCTTCCATACAAGGGCAGATGCAACCAAAGCTGGGTGTTATCCGAGAGGTATATGAAACACAATGTCACTCCCCTTGACAGCAAGAATGAACCATTGGCCTTTGTAGAACTCATGTTTGGAAATTGCCTCCTGGAAAAGACATTGGAGTGTTATTCTGCACAACCTACTTCAACATCATCAGAAAAGCAGTTGGGATTCCTTCCTCACCCAACTGATGATAATGAAACTTGTACAGTTCACTTTTCTGTTAGTAGCAGTGGTAGCAACAATTGTAGTAGCAACAATACCAGCATGCCAAACAGTCCATGTACAGAACTATTGTGGGCCATGAGTCTTGCCAAATCAGGAACACATAATGGCTCAAGGACCGAGTGTATCTCAGTTATCCAAAATAATGAACCATGCATGATTTCAAGTTTTTTGAAGACCGAAGTAACAAACTATGATGTTGAAGCACTCGTGTTGAACACACGAAGGATGAACACCATGAACGAACAAAGCAACCTAGGAACCCACTATGATCCGAAGATGGCCAATCTCAGTACAAGTTACACACTGAAAAAGCAACCAACTGTTGACCACTTTATCGAACAGTACCGAGATGGGTTTGCACAGGTAGATGATGACCTGAGTGCCTATTTCACTCGAGTAATCCAATGTAAGATTCCAGGAAAAGGAGGAGAAAATCCATTGCAGCAAAGAACATGTAACACATACATGTTGTTTGTCCTCATTTTTCCGAAACGATTGACTAACATTTTAAGTGTTTGGATTACTTGCAAAGTTCGTCATCATAATTGGTTTTTTAATTCAAATAATGCACATAAGAAATCTAGGAAGATCCGCTTATGCATTGACTTCAGAAACTTGAACCCTTCCCAGAGTAAAAACAATTACCCCGTGCCATCATTTGAGCCCATGTTACACACAGTACCTGAGACAGTAGTGTTGTCTTCACTTGAAGATTTTTTGGAATTCCACCAGGTTCTGGTAGTGGAGCTCGATGGAATGGTACTGGTCCACATGAAACTTGGCTCACAGATGTATGATTTGTAATCACTTGATGGGAGGATTGATAATATTCCTTTCAAACAACCAAGTCCTCAAACATTAGTTCAATAGGTTGGGCCACACCTATGCCTTGTACATAGTCTGCTTTCTACTTGTTGTTTCATTTGGTTTGTTTTGCTTATTATCTTTGCTTTTGCTTTGTTTTATTTTGCTTACTATTTTTGTTCACGTGCATTTTTCTTGTTTTATATATTACTATTTTTGTTTTTAGAAATAAGTGTTGCCAACTACTACGTTCTGGCTTTTGAATAGAGTATGTGGCTGAAATTTGAAGGGACTTGTGACGCTGCAGCACCTGGCCAGTATTGTGTCCATTTTCTCTGTGCTTGGTTACAATGTTCGGTCGATGAAGTCCTGACAGAAAATATGAACCATCTGTAAGGGAAGCTTTGGTCCAACCGTGAACCTGTGTCCACACTAGGAAACCCCATGCATGTACTCAGCCTTCTGCTCTATGTGTTGAAGCTACTCCAATTAGTAGAAACAGAGAAGGGGAAAAATGTAAACCAGCAAACCTATTCTAGAGGTCTTACATGCTTCCCTGAAGGAACAACCTCTTGTAATCTCAATAAGTCGGGATCCCTCTTTTGACCCAAAAATAAATAAGTGCCTATGCACAGTTCTCTTTAAAAATACAAAGGCGATAGAAGAGAAAGGCTTCCTACGCAGAGAGGTGAAGCATGCAACTCCACTGGGGTACTGACCAGGCTCGCTCGCAGTGGATCAATGTGTGTGTTCCTAAGTGACTCTGCTGGGGTACTGTCCTAGCCTACTAGCAGCAGAGCAACACCAGAGATGAAAACTTATACTCTGAAAATATTCAACTCGCAAACTAAACTACCCTTCCCAGATTCGAAGCACTGAGATCTAGGCTGAAATTTTGATTGTGTTTTATTGAGATGGAAAAGGGTGAGCCATGTATGTCCATGGGGTAAGTGGGGAAACTGAAGTAACCTGCACAATGATTCAATACTCCCCAAAATAACAAGGCCTTGTGCTAGCAACGAACCAAAACAGAGAAGCTGGAGTTCGACCAGTGTGTCGCCAAGTGTTGTAGCGCTACAACCACCCTACAAAATTTTGGCCTGCAACAATTTCGAAGCCTCCCTTGAAGAGTTTCACTTGATGACTGCACACACCTGGGTTCACTCTGTGAGCTCGTGTGAGTCTTTACATTCACCTTGCTTTTTTATTGCACTTAAGTCTCTACATGTTGATGTCTAAGTCATGCTTGCGATTGTTTTCTGGTTATGCTCAAAGTCTTTGCTTCGTATGTGTTTGTTGTGTTCACCATGAAAGCATATGTCACACTCACACACAGATTCATGTTCACTGTCGTGCAAGCATCATCTCGATCATGAACGATCAATCATGAGTGTCATGCTTGTCGCTTGCACCGATGATCTGTCGTGTTGAACATGTGTCTGGATGGTTCTGTCCTTTCGTCGTCAAATCATGCGAGAGTGTGTTCATATGATCACCTATGCATCTTTCTAATGTTCACACACTTAGTCATTTTTGTTGAAGTTCTAACGACGAGACTCTTCACTGACAGTCGGACCATCACCCTGCTTTCGACTTGATCGACTGTCAACTGGAACAACACAGAAGCACCAAGCTAGTTGCTTCAAGCAGTGTTGCTTGCAAGAAACTCAAGCAGTATTCATGCTGGCCACCCAAACAATCAACTAACTGTTCATCTCAGAAATTGTGCAGTGGTCATGAGTAGGCCTCCCACTGCCCATCAGTTAGCTCAACTCAGAAATTGCACAAAGATGATCAGTAGGTCGACCTTCCATCCTTAGTGCAGTTTTCCTAGCCAGCAGATCCCAGTAGCAGACTGCCTGTTCCCTCCTGGAATTGCACAGTTTTTTCTACGAGTGACCCCAACAACCAACTGGCAGTTCCCTCTGGGAATTGCAAAAGTCTGGTTGCCAGTGACCCCAGCAGCCAACTGGCAGTTCCCTCTAAGAATTGCACAAGTCTCACTTCCAATGACCCCAACAACCAACTTGCAGTTCCCTCTGGGAATTGCGCAGTTTTTCCTGCCAGTGACCCCAGCAGCCAACTGGCAGTTCCCTATGGGAATTGCGCAGTTTTGGCTGCCAGTCTCCTGGTAGTTCCCCAGAAAAACTACACAATCCCTGCCTACTGACCCTTCATTCAACCCGGCCCGTTCCTTTGAAAAATTTCACAAATCTTGCTATCCAGCCCCTACTGACTGTTCATTCTAGAAAATGCACATAGCATGCCTGCCTTGCCCTCCTGGAGCCTGAACTGTCCCTCCCAAAATTTGCATAAATTTTCCTCCCAGCCGAGCCAGAGCTTGCAGACAGTCACTATTGACTCAGATTATCTGTCTCCATCCCTTAGTGACTCTTGTATATTTTTCATCGGCAGTTTCCCGGAGTCATCATCCCGCACCAAAGCCTTGCTGCCTCTCCCAGTCACCTGCATTCGAATGATCATGTGTCATGGTAGACTACGAGATTTTGGATTTGATGTCATCTCGTCATGAGTGACTGCAGGTACAGGTACACCAACAAACATGTCAAGACGATGAACAAGATGAATGAAGGGAGCACATGCAGATGGACAGGTTCACCAATGGACGAACAAACAAAGCATACGAAGCAGACGAATGCGATGAACACGCACCTTCGCGAACAAGTGAGCCTGTTAAGCCTTCCAACATGAAAGCAAGGAACAACATGCTAGAGCTTCATCAAAAAACTAACGACCATCCGCGCACTTTGCCATGCGAAGGTGAAGCTATGATACACCATGAAGACATCCATCACTCAACAACACTGTAGCATGACATGCACTCCAACAGCAACACGAATGTACCAGCATTGTCATGTCAAGTCATGTCGAGTCAAGTCATGAGTCATGTTGCCCATCTCTCCACTATGGGCTTGTCGTCAATCAATGTGATTAACGTGGAAGTCCAAGGGATCCACTTGTTGAACATAGAGTCATGGAAGTCAGAAAGTCATGGAAGTCAAATGGTCATGAGGGTAGTCGAACGACCACAAGGGTCAGTTTCACCCTTGCTATAAATACCCCCCTCATTTGTACATGAAAGGACTTTTCACCTCAGCTCCTCCTGCATAGCCAAGAGAGTCTGTAATCTTTTATTTGAGGAGTAAGTAATGGCTCCAACTTCCCACTGAGAGGGTTAGTGATATATGGTGTAATGATGTGTCTTGGAACTTTCGCTTAATTCAGAAGCCTGTTAACATGCCAACACATTTTCACACATGTATTGTATTTGTTGTAAGAATGATCTTTAACACTTGTAATGCATGTTGCTTTAACTTGTGTTCTACATCTGAACTAATTCATTTGTTATAATGCATAATCTACTAATGGAAATGTGTTGTATATGTTGTTAATGTTGTCTCGTCCATGTTGACTGCTCTCCAGACATCAGACAAACCTTTCACATGAACCTTGTTGTAATAACTGTTGAACTCGTTCAGACTGATCCGTGAGTGTTGTACATGTTATCTTATCTTGTACGTTGTGATTTCCGCATCTGAGCGGACTACTATGTCGAAAGCTGTGTATGTCCTTTTGTGTCGTGTGTTCCTAGTCGAGTTGGGACTGATCACTTTCAACCTAGAACTCACCTTCACTCTCTTCCCCTCATAGTGAAAGAAACATTGACACAAGTACACTTACACTCATAGGCACGCGAACCTCAATTCTCGAAGACAAAGCGAACCACTCTCCGATGTTGACAAGCAAGATCTTAGGCAAATCCTTAAGACAATGGAAACTAGGCCATCATACCAGATGGGACTCCCACACCAAACGGTGTGAGGTCTAGTTGGGACTTCATACCGGGTTGATCCCCTGAATGTTGGCAAGTCCAGCACTGTCAACAGAATGAATGTCATATGTTGACAGAATACATGACCACTAATACAACCAACCCATTTGCAAAAGGAAGAGGGAAGTGGTGCGAGGTTTGTAGAGTTTAGGGGCATTCACCCTCGAACTTCCCCATGATGTATAGATATTAAAATTTTGTAAGGACCCTGTTTTGTAATTTCTACAGGTTAGTGGGACATGATATTCTCAATTGCCAGACATTGGAGCTGATGAAGGAGCACACTATGGATTCTTACTGTGTGTAAGGAGGAGATGGGAATGAAGTAATTGTGCAGTCATATAATCAACCTAGATCATATAATCAACCAGGAAGAGGTCAAGGAATGATGGGAAGAGGACCTACAGGACCAGGCCAAGGAAGAGGAGGATTTGGAAGGGATAGAGGGCCAATTATTTGATTTAATTATGGACAACTAGGAAATATTGCAACGGATTTCCCTAATCTTTGCTCAACTTGTACTTATTATAGAGCACTTTACCATGCAATAGAAGATTATCCCTACTTATTACGAAATGACAAGAGAATAAAGGATATAATCTCTAGGTGATCATTGCTAAAGTATGCAAATACCAATTGTGTGTGGGTGTAGTTACAAGGGGGGCACAAAGGCTAGGATGAATACAACAAAGAAAACCAAAATAAATCAATAGTGGCTAAGGAAGGTTGTAGATCCTCCACTAAAATTTGATCCACCTATTGAAAAGAAAACATATAAGGGCACATGCAAAGAGATTGTTGCATCAAAATGGAATATTTTGAAAGAGGTTCTAGTGTACGATATGCCTCCAATTTATGACTTAACAACTACCAAAGAACCTAAATTTGGAGAAAGTCCTTTAAAAACCTTCTTGAAAATTTGTTTAGACCTAATGAAGGATAAAAATGCAGTAGAGATGTTTTGCAAATTGATAGATCAATGTGCCAAAGAACCAGAAGTACATACAATGCATACCCTATGTTGCGCATTTAATCAGTTCACACGTAAAAGGAAAACAAGTTAGGAGTTCATATTTAATGTGCAGGTAGATGATTTTGATATGGACAACATTATTCTAGATTTGGGATCAAATATAAACATTCTGCCAAACAAGACATGGGAGATGATGGGAAAGCATAAACTACTTGGTCTTATATTCAATTGAGGTTGGAAAAAAATACTGAATATTCCCCATTCACCAGTTGTCTAATGTGGAAGTGGATATTGATGGACTTAAGAGTTTTGTAGAATTTGAAGTCATAGAAATAGTGGATGACATATATCCATATCCCGTGCTATTATGCATTGATTGGGAATTTGATAATCAATTCATCATCAATTTCAAAAAGAGGTAGATGGTATTTGAGTTTGGGGATATCAGAGTAATTGCGCCATTAGATCTCAGGGAAGGAGATAGATACATGGATCTTGTATGTGATGAGATATATGCAAAATATTTAGATAACATTTACAATATAACTACATCATAAAAGGACTATGTCAATCCTACCATAGATGGTGTGTTGAGATGGAAAAATATTGGTTCTTTTTGTAATATTATGAAGTTTCTTTCGAGAACTAGAATTTCATGAGGTATCAACTAGGAGGTGCGCACACAATACTTGTGTAGTACTCTAGATTGGAATTGATATGCAAGATCCTCTAAGGTATGATGTTTTATCTAATGTTTTATCTTTTGTACAGGAATTTAAAATATATATACTTGATCATTTATGCTTATTAGCTTTAAATGTTGCTTTGAGATTAACTTTGGAACACTATTGGGTTGGCCACAAGAATAATATTAAGACTTAGAAACAATGTAAGAATTTACTATGTATTCGCTTTGGCTCTATATTAGACATTAAGGGAGTGAAATATGCCAGGTTGGATTATCCAACAACCCATCTAAAGAGTTATGTTGCTTCCTGGAATAGAAGAAAGACACTTTATGAGGAGTGGTTCCACAGGTTTATTCATACTTTAGATGTTATTCCTAAGAATTGGTATGGTGACCTCGAAGTGAGTAGAGGACTAGTAGAATTGGAAGCTATGGAACAAAGTTTCAAATCCACATTTAGCTTTGTAGTTGAGGATGTTTCACTTAATAAATACTTGAAGGTATTTAAATAAAATATCTTTGTGCCAAAATGTTGGATTGTGCACAAGTTAGTACCTTTTTGTCAAGCGCATAAACATTCACAAAAACTGGAAGAACTTATGGAGTGCTACAATATTTCAAAGGACCCTTCATTAACTTCTATCATAAATGATTACCAATGAGACATTTGTACACTACTAAAATCCAATGGTTGTCCATTGATTTTTCGATGAACTTACATAGGTACTCTGATGTAACGTGGATTCTAGTTTCTTCGGTGTGATTTTATTATATAATTTGATGAACATATTGCCCTTGGATACACTGGTATTCCAATGAACGTGGCTCCTATTTTCATTGGTGTATTTTTATTAAATGATATGATGAACATGTTCTCGATGGTTGTCCAACACTACTTTGTCAGATATCCTTCTCAAAATTAGTCATTATTTTTTACACATTATCGTCGGATATCCAACCAATCTTTTTAAGAGGGTTTTGGATATATGACAAACAATTCCATTGATTTTTTGATAAAAAAATGTCAGATAATCAAACAGAAGTTTGTCAGGTATCTTGTTAGAATTCTCATCAGATATCTAACAGATATATGTTCGTCAAATATTTGATGAACTTGTAGCTATTAAAAAAAATAATAGTCTCAATTTTCTCTATTTAAAGTGAAGTTTTATTAAGCCAATTTAGTTGCCTATAAAGTTCTCTTGAGCCAATTCAAATTGTATAAAGGCTCCACAAAGTCAAATGGGAATTATGATACACTCCCAAATACCTAATGCTTTTACATCACTTATATAAAATCCTAATTAGTAGCACTCTGAATCAAATGGGTCTTCAACACAATAGAAGTAGATGAAAGTTATAATGAAATTACAAAACAATGATTTTGTATGGCACCTAACATGAAAAAATAGGCTAGAAAGGTTTAAAGCTCCTTGAAGGGATATATTCAAAGGTTTCTTGAAATGAAAAGGATATTCATTTGTTATGAAACCAGCTCACAAAAAGATAGAAAAGAGATATCCACGCCTTATAATTCAGCCTCTTCGAGGGGGCAACCTCCTTTACATTACATAAATGAACAATTCTTGGATGCCACAAATGAAAAGACCTCCTTTCTATATATAGGAGTCTAAGGGGTCATAACATAACCAGAGCCGACATAACCATAATAATGTAAGGGCACAATAATAATAATAGTGGGCTTCTATGGGGCACAATAGTAACAATATGGGCACTACATGGGTACATCAATATAATAAGTGGTTTGTACTAATAACAATAAGGGGTGACACTAGTAGTATAGGGGCCTAACATGCCCCTCTCCTTCAAAAAGTGTTGTCCTCAACGCTTGAGTAGTTCTTGATGCTTCTGTATAAAATTCTTTTTGTCCCATGTGGAATCTTTTGCTGGAAGTACTTCCACCTGATGAGATACGTTGAAATTGATCGATTTCTTAGCTGCTCCATATGAGGATTCGGTGCATCCTGTAACCTGACTCTAGAAGTAGCATCTGCATCTACCAAGCGTGCATTTTGTGATTGTATCCATGCCTACACTGTGGCATCATCTCGTTTTATAGATGGCCCTGCTGATGAAACTGATGAATGCACTAACACTGGGGTATTTGCAGACAGATTAGAACCTCTTTGATGTAATGCTAGCATCTTGCCATGCAGTAAATTAGCTAAACCATTTAAGTCCTGCTTAGCATGTTCTTGACTACTTGCGACTCGATGTCTCTGCAAAACTCTCGATCCAGCTTGATAGATGCATAGAGAAGAGCTTACTGTGGTGACTGCAATATTTGTACCAGGAGAACTACACCCGCGTTTTGATGCATCACTTGCTTTTCTGGCAACACCACGTGCATCACTATCATTTGTCATATTTTCAGATTTCATTACCTGAAGACTGGCAATGGACCTTGAACCATCAGCCTGCTTTAATGAGGCCCCATGCATGAGTGTGCTATTTCTTGAGACCATTTCAAGTAATCTGGACTGTGTTACTTCTGAACCAAATTTGTACCTGCAAGGGCTAGGTCACTGGATGTGGTAACAGTTAAACCTGACCTTATGGAGCCTTGTTTTACTTTCGGAGAAGGCAAACTAGCTCTTCCATCACCACTAGAATTTAATGTGCCATGCCCAATCACTTCAGATTGAGGATTACGAATAGATTGGCAATTATCTATCCCTTGACATATTGCAGAATTTGAAACCAACTGTCTTGCTGACAAATCCGCTGTAGCTGATGTAACAGTCCTGCCTTCAGAAATTAAGTTCTTTGGAAGCCCTTCATCTCTTAGTCTGGGATTATCTTTAGCGTTATTTGATTTAATCTTGGTTTCACCTGGAACAATTGGCGAGGCAGTGGAAGAGGACACTGATGCCACAGATATTCTTTCATGTGACAATAAAGCACGAGGAGGAGCCTCATAATCACCGACCCATCCAGGGCCAAATGAGACACCTGGGGGCAGAGCTCTCCTTATCTTCTGAGCTGCAATCTTCCAGGAAATTGGTCCAAGGTTTGCAACAAACCGAGTAAGACTTCTTGCATAAGCATGCTCTGACCGAATTCCAACAGGGATTAGCTGCTTTGACTCCCCATCTAGAATAGTAAGTATTGAGTCATTTCCATTCTCTAGTTGGTTAAATGGCCTGTAAGTAGCACGACGGTTTTCTTCCAACTGCAGTGGCCGCCTTCCATTTCTCCAAACCGGTTGCTTAAGAGCAGACACTGAATGTTCTTCTGCTTTCTTAGAATTGCTTTCAGCCAAGAATCCCATACCATCTAAATTTCCAAATAGATTTCCAGGCTTTTC
>APFE030938199.1:26136-64305 GCA_000404065.3 Pinus taeda
AAATGCTCAAAATTTCTTGGGATTTGTGTTGTGGCTAGGCTATTTAGTGCCTTGATCCTTGAGTGAAGCCTCAGCCAAGATATGGAGTGGATCGGGCCTCTTTCTCTGTTTTAGTGCCTTAGCCAACCGCCCTCTAAGCACCTTCATTTTCGCTTTGCACACGTGCATCTGTGCCCAATAATGGTTTTTCATGTTTCTCAGTAGTTTTTTATCTTGGTTGGCCTTAGCCAACAACCTTTTTAAATGCGCATTGTCCCAAATAAGCATAGATTCTCGATCTATGGGTCTCAAGTCACCGGGTCTCTTGCGAGCCAATTCTCGGTCTTCACGAATCTTCTGCAACTCATAAAGCTTTTGCTCATCCTCCAACTGTTTGTTTCGCTGCTCTAAATAATTAATTATCCATTTTTCCATTAGCAACTTCGTGTGCAGCGACTCATTCTCGGTCCTTTTCTCTCGGATGATATCCTTGAGCTCTGAGCTAGGAGAACCGGCGTCAAGATCAATAATGTCAATATCTGGATCACCTGACAATCCCTCCTCAATCATGGGCTGCTTTCCCCTCTCTGATACCTGTGCTACTATCGGAAACGAGGCCCCTTCCACCTGGTGTGGAGATAACACTCGCGGTGCTGATGAAGAAGGTGAGACCCCTTCCACCTGGTGTGGAGAAAGTACTCGCCGAGCTGCTGCAAATAAGGCCCTCTGGCCTCTCTGATAAGTAACCAAAGGTGGGGAGCTGACATGGCTAATGATGGGGATGACATGCTGCTGAGATGGTCTTCCCTCCTCGTGAACAACCTCAGGATGTGGCAAGGGTAATGGTGTGAAAAGCTCACGAGAGATGAACTCCTCCCATGAGATGCCTCACCTAGCCAACTGGTGTAATACTACAAGCTGAATCAAACCATAATGGTAAAGGCTCCTATACTGTTGTGCCGGGCTCTTCCTCTGCATTATGGATACCATCCTCTCAATGTTCTGATAGAAGAAAACAGGGATATTCATCATTCGTACTCGTGTGAAGTGCATCAATATGCGGATATGGTACGAATATATTTGTGAAAATCTGCCCTCACAGTTAAAATAGCGCATGATGAGCCTCATCATGGGAGCATACTCACGCCTGAGAAATCTGAATGGAAACACACCTGTCAATAGTATCATGAATGCTGGTCTAATAAAAGGCTCAACCTGAACAGTGTCCAACACCTTGCGCTTGTTCCATACCTCCCCGACATTAGGTATCCCTGTAGCTTGTGAAATCACCTCGGGTGTCAAAATAAAGTCCACCCCGGCAAGGTTGACATGTCCATCATGTAAGTGTAAAACAAATAGGTGAGCCAACTCTCTGTGGTGCTGAATCCGAGAGATCCTCTCGCAAAACTCATAGCAAGACATGTACTGAAAACATGAGACTGCCATAGGACAAGCCTGTAACTCTGTCAAAGAGGTGGGCTCCGCTCTCCTGTGATGACCGCCTTTTACCTTTTGAGGCCTCCTCTGTACCTCAATTTCTGAAGCTGATACCTGGTCATCACTCTGCTCATAGGTTTCAGTTTCTGACATTGTTTAGGAAGCAGAGTGGCCAAAATGTCCTGCTGTTTCTGCCTGCAAAATGCTGATTTATATACTATTTCAAGGGGACAAGGAACATGAGGAGAATGTTAGGGGAGGGGCACTTTTAAAGGGAACATGGGAATGAATATATAAAACAGGGATTTTAAGGAAAAAATATTGCAACAATTATTGCATTATGCATCATGATATATATTTTTTACATTGGCATCATGAGGGGTAGGGTTTGAGGTTCTTATCAAATTTGGAAGGGGAATTAAAATAAAATGATAAGGAATACGTAATGGGAGGTGGACAATAGGAAAGAAAATGGGATACCTCAAAACAGCATAATAAACCCTAGCAGGTTTGACAATTTCATACTCAAAGCAACAATTTTGACAATTTCATACCCACAGCAGCAATGGAGCTTTTACTTGCAAAATGAAGACCTTTAAAAACACAATTATGATCTTGTTGAACTGTAGCAAGCAATAATTTTTTATGCTTTGAGGGCCTACCTTACAAAATCTTGCAATTCGTGGTTCTTTAGCGAGCTGCTGGCGATTTTGTGTAAATGTTGCGTTGATGGGTCGCATTCACCGCCCAACAGGTCTCACTCTCCTGACGGGTCTCACCCATACAAATTTTGTACTGGCAGAGGTAGCCTGACGGGTCTCACCTGCTTGACAGGTCTCACCTCTGTTTTAACGGGTCTCACCTCTCCCAAATGCTCTTACAATTCACTCCAATGCTCAAACACTCCTGCCAATTGACTTCTCTATCACTTGAATGCACAATGAGGCTTAATGGAGGAAAATAGAACCTTTATAGCCTTGCTTTGAATAAATTTCATATCACAACCCACTTTCTAATGTTTTTCCTTTGACACTTTAAAAAACTTGACTTTTTGGTTTCCTTTGTCCTGAAATTGACTGATTTAATGCTTTTGCTCGATTCTTTTTGCAGGGATATCATCTGAGGGATCTTGGCTAGGGAGCCAGGCTTACATGCTGTCCTTGAGAATTTTTTAAAATTTCATCATTTTTTACAAAAATTTAAAAAAAAATGATCTTGGCTTTAAAAATAGAGTTTTTAAATCCAAGATGAAAATTAATTGTACAAGATAGGAATTTGTGAAGAAAAACCGTTAAAATCATCCCTCTAGCTTGCTGAACATTTATTGACCTTTAGAGACATGACCTTGAAGACAAACTTGACAAAAACCCTAAACCTAGGAATTTGACCTCCGGACAACACAAGACAATCTTGAAAAATTTAATGATCGAAATAACTTTGGTCCAACAATGCCAAGAGGGGGAAAAAGATACCAGCTCCTCCATCAGGGTTATGGCATGCCTAATGGGATGCAAAGATGACACTGATGAGACACCTACCTATGCAAATGCAAAGAGCTTTGATCGCTGATGGAGGGCTACTAAACCGATTCTAACATGATCTACAATAATGTCCTATAGCAATTGGTAATAAAGATCATTCAACTGCAATAAGAAGTAAAATCATTTAATAGTAATCATTTTGGATAAATAGTTAGCCAAAAAGATTGTGAAAGATATATCACATATAAATCGTTCATGTATTCAGAATAAAGTCAAAGCCAACATCATACAAAAGCGCAATAATGCTAACTATAATTCAGACTTTCACACATAAAACAATTGAAAGAAGAATTATTGCGTGATACATAAATAAAACAAAATCATAAGATAAAAGTACCATATATGACGAGTCCTGCTCATGTGCTTCAACAATATTGACCTAATTCCAATCAATCCAAAAAATTCTAAGAGTACAAAAGTGCATTTTAGTAGAACATGTAAGACATTTAAGAGAAAATAGATCTTGTTCCATTCATTCCATCAGAACCCCCTCAAAGGTACATAAGTGCATGTTTTGAAGAATGTTTATGATAAAAATTTTGGACCCCTCTCTAAATGTATGAGAGGAATTTAAATACTAAACTATAGGTCATAAAATAGATTATTACAAAAATAGTTGGGGAGGTTTAAACGACATGCCTCAAATTATGCAAAAATAAAACCAAAATAAAAATAAACTAAGTGACTAACTCCTTTGCGTTCGATCGTTGAGATCGAAAATATCTGTCATAGGCTTGAGCTGTGTCGATTGGCTAATTGTAGATTTCAACTGCCCAGCAAATATAACGTCTGTCAACGCTGTCACGATTTTTTTCTTGGAGGTAGTTAAGCATCGCAAGGTCATCCATTGGTTGTATGGTTTCACTAAGAACTGCCAGTATGCTTTCCAGTTTAGTGTGCCCAGTTGTCTGATCATCTCCTCCTTTTCTTTTTCCGCCTGACTCCACTGCTACTCTCACTGTTTGGCATTTCGAAGAAATATTGGTATAGACTCTGCAACTAGGTTGGTGCCATGAAAAGTTTCTTTGATGGCTTCTATGATGTTTTTTTTCTGTTGCTCCTACGACCGTCGTTTCCCTTTCTTCTTGCTTGAGATGTGAATCCCAATCTATAAACAAGATGTCTTTATGTGATTCGTCCAACTTTGGCAAATCAACCTTTCTCCCTTCTTCCGATTCTTGCCAGGTGATAAAGTCAGAAACTCTTTTATGGATTTCGTGATACTCAAGTCTCATGTCGACAACTTGGCTTGTTAGCTTATCACTGATCTCACAATAAGGACTTATTTGCAATATTTTCTAGCATAGAACTTCCTTTTGCTACATTAGTTGGGAGTTAAGAATGAGTGCTTCCTTTATGAACTCATTTATTTGTGGATTGTCTTTATACTTACCTATCATGGCTTGTATCTGTGCATCTCTTTCCGCTAGGCTGGCATGATGTTGTATTTGCATCTATTCAAATTCCTACTGGAGTTGGGCTACTTGTAATTCTACTTGTTGATTGGATTTCTCCTGAGCTAATTGTTGTTCCAACAACATAATCGTTTTTTCCTTTTCTCTAAGCAACATTATGACCTCTATCGCTTTGTCAATAGTTTTTGTAGCATAGGCTCCTGCAAATTGCGACAGTCTTGTGAGGTTTCCAGATGGGTCCACGGGCAAGTCTTTCCATATAATGTCCATTGGTTCATTGTCGGGGGTCGTATTAGCTGCAGTATCTAGCTTCCTCTTCTTCCTCCGTCTCTTAATGACATCTTTGTGAGTAGGGCTATAAAACACATCTGATGGGGGAATTTCCTCATTTCTCAAAATAATTTCTGAAGTGGGGGTAGCAGGAATGAGATCAACATCCTGAGTTCCTACAGTTTTCTCCATTGTTATTTCTTGAATTGACTTGTGCTTTGGAGTCTGCATCTCAGATGTGTGTTCATCTGTATGAAGCTTCTTGTTGAAATGCTCCCATTCCTTCTCCAAATCAGGAACTGGGGGTTTTTCTAATTGAGTGGAAGTAGAGTGAATTTATGCATGTTTCTTTACCAAGGTTTGTTTGGGTGTTTCTTCTGTAGTTCCGACTGTGTCCCTTTTAGACTATTTATTTTTATTGCCTCCCCCATTGTGAGACTGCTGCTCTAAGTGCTTTGACTCATGAGTAGATCTCTCTTGGGTCTCTACTTTGGAATTTTCTTCCAAATTTTCTTTGGAGCTGTCCTCCAAGCTTACACAGGTAGTTGGCTCCCTTATTGGTTCAATCTATAGTAGGTCCAATGGGACCTTCTTTAATCTCCTCTTTCTGTACACATGAAAATCTTGAACATCATATGGGGCAAAAATTAGTGATGCCATATGTGTCACATCTAAAAAATGTTTCTTTTTGTAGGAAGAGGTCATCAAAGGCATCTTCCTCATAGGTGAATGGTTTCACTTTCACCATAGTAGTGAAGTCCTTTACAATGACATTTAGGTCATACTACCTTCCTGGGAATGTAGCTAATTTCATAGATTTCATAATCTCTTCCTCTTTGCATGCATGTCCAAAATCATGTAGTGCAAATGCACCACATTACAATGGAAATGTAGGCCAAATGGTCGTCTTCTATTCTTTCAACCCTTTTCTCATCCCACCTTCCCTTGCCGTTTGGTAGGCTATCTCCCTAACCATTAACTTATCGAGGACATAGTATGGGAGGACATGCGGTGAAGAAATTCTCCCAGATACTCTGATATAGGTAAATGTCTCCTCCCCAAACCATCTGACTACAGGAAAAATATCCACTTCAGCTTCTTTGGAAAACCTAGGGGCGATTGCATTGTAGACTTGTTTATGGATGGGCAGCATAACTCATTGACAAATCTTATAAAAATGGGGGTTGAAATTGAGACTCCCACAAACTCTTATGGTACACATGGATAGGAAGTGGTTCTTGCATAGTCCACTTCCATCCCATAATAGGAAATTTAGAGCTAAAACATATTGTGTCCATTACAAAGGCACTCATGCAAAACGGGGGATAAACCCTTAAATTGGGACTCCTCTTTCTCCTATACTCCATAATGGCTTTCACCAAATTATCAGACAAAATTTGAGCCCAATTAATTATTGTTGCATTCACAACTGCTTCTATTAATGGAATCCACTCCAGGGAAAATTTTGTACTATCGGGCTTACCAAACAATCTACATAGCATGGCTGCTGCAAAACTATAAGGGGGAGAAATAGATGCCATAGAATACATACCCATCTTATCCCATTTGATATTTCTTTTATTTTCTGTCCAGGCCTGCATAACGTCTGCTGGGTCTTCATTCTCCTTAGCAAATTTCTCGAGGAACTATTTATTGTAGAGCTTTTATGGCTCTAGTATATTGTACATAAGCCATAGGCTATATGCTGAAAAAGATCCCATACCCTCATGCCTTCTATTCTTGAACTCTATGTCTGAGATTTCCACCAATTATCCACTTAAC
Organism: Pinus taeda; assembly: GCA_000404065.3. Taxonomy (NCBI): domain Eukaryota; kingdom Viridiplantae; phylum Streptophyta; class Pinopsida; order Pinales; family Pinaceae; genus Pinus; species Pinus taeda. Next base: position 32,561 of record APFE030938199.1, read on the forward strand.
CATATTTGTGTACGGGATTATCTTCGGCCTTGCGGCTATGCGGTGTAGAAATGAGCATGTTGTCTTGAAGTAAGAGGCGTAGGAGGAAACATGAGCATCGATTGTGGCCTTTGCTACCAGAGGCCTTGGTTTCTCTTCTTCTAAAAAATAATACATGGCTTCCCATGTTGAAGTTCCTCCATCTCTACTACACATAGTATTAGAGAATAGAGGGATCATTTCTAACTTTTCCGACGCGACCTCCTTTCCCTTCCTCGCCATTGCTCCTAACGATTTTTGTTGCAGATTTTTCCTGAAATGAAGCAAAGAAAAAGCTATCAGATAGACACAAATGAGAATTAAAATAAGAATGAATGATACAGATAACCTTGAAAAGGTGACAAGAAAGGATTTTTAATTAAACCCAGGTGAAAAGATATCATATTATGTCGAGCCGCTTTTCAAACATAAATTCCATTAACCCATAGAAAATGCCCACTAATGGTTTGTTATCACTACCTTTACTACTCATTAATTTTCTGCATCATAAAATGGGAAGAAAACTTTTTAAGGTTACGAGCTTTGACTTGCGAAAATGTTGATTTTGCGATTGCGATGCAATATCGCATTTTGATTGTGCGCTTTCTTTAAAGTTCCTTTCATTTCTGCGGGATGCAAGATGTGGTACGTTCTTTATTGTTTATTAAAGCATAGCTTGTTTAATGGGATTTAACTTATAAAGCATTTTTCATTTGCATAACGGACTTGAGTGTTGCTTTATAACATAGGCTCCAATCAAGTCCGAGCTTTTATCGCATTTCGCAACATCACATGGTTTGTAAGATTTCAAACCTTTCTTAAGTATTTTTGATGTGATGTGATAAGGTTAACCATTGTTGAATTGAGGCTTTTGTGATCCATATCAAGTTCATAAGAAAAAAAATTCGACGTAAATCACATGATAAATCATTTGTCGAACCGACGAGTGTGGTTCATCGTCAGGACAAGTTGAAGAATCAGATCTAGGATACATGTTAAATAGTCAGAGTAGAACCTCCAATGGCTATATTTGACTAGGCAACGCATATATTTAACCGGTAGGCTAAACCTACTAACAGCTAAATTTGACTGGGAAACGGCTAGTTGGACTGGATAAGGGACAGGGATAGGAAAGCATAACCATATTTAAATAATATATTTAAGTAAAATAAATAAATATTTAGTTAGTTAACTGGTAAAATATTAAATAAATAAATAATTATTAAATTAATAGTAAGTTAGTTATACCTTTATTAAATTAAAAAGGTTTAAATTTATATAAATAAATAGTTAAGGGGAAGATAGTTTAAGATAATGTAAATAAGGTAACATAAGAGTTATATAATTAAATATTTCATATTTAGTTAAATATTTAGTTAATTAATAGTAAGTTCTATATTTAATTACCTGATTGTTGTTATTTCTATTTCTTAATAGAGTATATAATAAGAATAATCTTTTTATGTTCTAATTTTTGAATAAATTATTAGGAATTTACTATCCAATATCATTATTATTAATATTATTTAATTTATTTATTTTCTAGTTTTTTATTATTTTATTATTATTTTATTGTTTATTGTTATTTTTATAAAAATTAATAAGTCAATAGAACATATTATCATTTTAAATTTAAGCCTAAATGTACATTGAATCTCAATATCAAAATAATTATTATTTTTCTTTTCCATAATTAAGTTAAATTTCATAAATACATAATTGTTTAAAATAAATTTAAATAATAAAGCCTTCTATTGTATAAACTAACCCACTAGAAGTGGATTATCAAGGAAGAAAACCAAAGAGGATTAAAGAATTATGGAAATATCACATTTCACATGATTCAACATACTTTGTGAGGGTGCGCCCTTTTTGAATTGCGATATGCGATACAGGCTTTATTTCGAGAGGAAATACCTTAGTACCTAGTTTTTAATGAAAAACTTAATGATAACTAGGTTAAGCGCAATATTTCCTTTAGATCGCATTTAGCAAGTTTTTCTTGTTAATAAGGCTTTTGACGCTCTTGGTTCAACGCTATGCGAAAAGGCGAGTATTGCGAGCTTTGAAAGGGTTTTGACTTGATATCTTGTTTTATTCCAAAAAATTTAAAAGAAAGTGTCTAAATGCTAAATTTGTTTTTTGGAAGGATTTTTTAAGGGTCCCCATTTATTGATAAAATATTAGCTATTATATTAATAAATGGGGGGGTTGTTGAATAGCACAACAGTGCCGTGAACCAATCCATGTTTAAAGTGGAAGCAAAATTCAATATCAAGTGATACCACAACGAGATCGATGCTCTTAAGTTACACCACTAGTTGCAACAACTGAAAGTTTATTTCAATGTCAATCATATCGAGGAAGGGCAGAAGATCTCATTCGCGCAACTAAAATTGGAGGGCCATGCATTGACTTAGTGGGAGAGCCACATGGAAACCCTAAGGTTGGAGGGAAAACCTCTAGTGACTAAGTGGGAGGATTTCAAAACCCTCATTAAGTCACAATTTTATCCGATTTGGTACGTGGAAGACTAGTGGATCTAGTGGCATTACTTCAGGCAAAAGTCGGGCCAAAGCATGCAGGAGTACACCACATAATTCAAAAATATGGCTATAATGTTGGGTATCTCTCCAAAGAACCCAAATGTACTCCTCAAGTATTTGGGAGGTTTGCACTGCCATCTGCGTGAAAAGGTGATGTTGGTCAAGCCCAAAACGGTGGACGAGGCTTGTGTATATGCACAGTACCTGGAGAACATAGGTATGAAAAGAGCACAATCAAGTGGATCGAAGAAAAAAGAGCAACAAGACACCTCTAAGGAGGGGAAGAAGAAGAAAAAAGGGGGAAAGATAAAAAGGCGGCAGCCACATCACACCAGTGCAAAGATCCTAACAATCACTGCAACATTGATGGCCATACAGAGGAGAAGTGTTGGAAGTTGCATCAAGAGCTAAACCTGAAGAACAAGAAGAAAGATAATAAGAAGAGGAATATAATGGCCACTGATTCGAGCAACCAAGTTGAAAGCAGCTCAGACGTGGATGAGAAGGTGGTTTGTATATCAATGCAGAAGGAGGTGAATTTGAGTAGCCTTCAACAACACGAAGAGAAAGAAATGACCAAACTCTTCCATGTAAAGATACAGGTCAAGAAGACAAATATTGATGCTCTGTTTGACTTAGGATCGTATGAAAATCTCATTGCAGCAGACCTGGTCAAGAAGTTGGGGCTGGAATTTCGTGATCATCCAAACCCATATCCATTGGCGTGGGTACATAAGGAAGCAGAGTTGAAGGTAACAAAATAGTGCAAAATTAGATTTTCTATCAATGCTGATTTTATTGATGAAGTAGATATTGATGTGGTTCCCCTTGATGTATGTGGAGTCGTGATTGGGAGTCCATACATGTACATGTGTGACGCAATATTCATGAGGAGAGCTAACTAGTATCGGCTCATTAAGGATGGAAAATCGTTCGTCATCAACATGCACAAAGTTAAGTCGAAAATTTCACTGGCAAGTGCCAACCAAGCCAAGAAATTGATAAGTTCCAGCAAGAAGTATGTTTTATTGTTTTTACAAAAACAAAAACAAAAACAAAAAATGGAGGAGTTGTTACATGCACAAAAGGATGTGTTCCGAGAGCCTAAAGGGTTACCTCCTAAGAGAGAATTGGAACATGAGATCCAGCTATTGCTAAACTCCCCATTGCCAAATATTGGGTTGTATAGGAAACCTATTATAGAATCAAGTGAGGTGAAGAAAGAGTTGTAGCAGCTGCTAGAACAGGGTTTCATTCGACCGAGTACGTCACCATGTGGGTCACCCATCATAATTGTGTGAAAGAAGGATGGGACTTGGAGGATGTGTATAGATTACAAGTCGTTAAATAAAATCATGCTCAAGAATAGATAACCCCTACTCAGTATAGACAATCTGCTAGATCAATTGTAGCAATCAAAGTATTTCACCAAGTTGGACTTGAAGTCTAGATATCACCAGGTTCGAGTCAAAGAAGAAGATACATGGAAGACCACCTTCAAAACCAGGCAACGTTTGTATGAGTGGTTAGTTATTCCTTTTGGCCTATGTAATTCACCAGCTACATATATGAGATTAATGAATAATGTACTGCTCCCTTTTATAGATTCATTTGTTATTGTACATTTGGATGATATACTAGTATATAGTGCTACCTAGGAGGAGCATATTTAACATTTGACGTAGGTGCTAGAAACATTGAAGAAGCACCAACTGCTAGAAAATCTCAAGAATTGCGAGTTTGCACAGAAGCCCTTGGTGTATTTGGGATATGTGATGGGTGAAGGAGAATTAAAGATAGATCCTTCCAAGATGGAGGCCATCATGAAAAGGTTGGTGCCTACCAATGTTACTGAGGCTAGGAGTTTCGTTGGGGTAGCATAGTACCTGAGGAATTTCATAGCCTCCTATTCAGTGGTAGCAACACTACTCCATGCCATAACAACAAGTGGCGAGATTTTTTAGTGGGGAAAAGGGCATCAAAAGGCTTTTTATGAGTTAAAGAAGAAGATCAGTGAAGCACTAGTCCTGGCATTACCAAACTTGCAACGACCCTTTGAAGTGGAGATAGATGCGAGTGGGTATGCTATGGGAGTTGTCTTGATGCAAGGAGTAAGACCCGTTTGATACCATTTTGAAGTATTTCATTAGAAAATTCTTAACTTCCCTACATACGATAAGGAGATCTATGCCATGGTGCAAGTTTTGAAGAAGTGGAAGCATTATCTGATGGGAAAGGAGACAACAATCCACACAGATCACTAGTCATTACACTACTTGCAATCCAAGAGTAAGCTACAACAGACCAAGCATTACAAGTGGATGGGGCTTTTACAACAGTTTCATTTGGTGACCAAGTATAACAAGGGCAGCAAAAACAAGTTGGCCAATATGCTTTCAAGGCCACCTACATCAAATATTACATCTTTGGGGACCCTTATGCACATGGAACCATTCACCCATGATGCATACAAAGATGCATATTAAGAAGATGAGGACTTCAAGGAGGTGTATCAACAGCTATAGAGTCAAAGTCATGTGCACGATGGTGAAAATGTCATTGACTACCATCTCTAGGATGGGTTACTCTACAGGCTGGATAAGCTATGTGTTCATAAAGGTGAGCATTTGAAATTGATTAGAAAGTCTCACACCTCCAAGGTTGTAGGGCACTTTAGTCTAGGGAATACCATGGCTAACTTGTAAAGGTATGTGTATTGGCCCAAGATGAAAGAGCAGATAGCTAGGTTCATAAGAGGATGCATGTTTTGTTGTACCACCAAGCCTACCAATAGGAAACAGGGTCTGTATCATCCCTTACCTGTACCTACTCGTCCTTGGGAAATAATTTCCATGGGCTTTGTGGGAGGTTTACTGACAACCAGGAAGGGACATGACTACATGTTCATGGTAGTTGACAGGTTTAGCAAGATGTGTGTTCTGATGCCCTGTAAAATGACCATGAATGGACAAGAACCAACAAAGTTGTTCTTTGGACAGGTCTAGGTACACTTTGGGATAACAAGGAGCATCATTTCAGATAGGGATACAAGATTTCTCAGTTAATTCTTGACTTGTGGGAGAATATGGAGACGAAGTTGAACAGATCTACAACATTCCATCCACAGACAGATGGGCATACATAAGTAATCAACAGGACTTTAGTGCAGCTTCTGAGGGATTACAACCAAAAGAAACCAAAGACATGGGATGAAAATCTGGTATATTTACAACATTCTTATAACATAACAGTCCACACTTTTACAGGAAAGTCCCCATTTGAAACTTGTTTTGGATATTTTCCACCTTCAACTTTGGATATTGCATATGGGCAGAAGGGAGTGTTGAAAATAACAACAAGAAATGATAAAAATAGAATCCAGAACTTCCAGTTTAATTTGTCCTTGAATTAAACTGAGAATCAAAATCGAACTCTATTCTCATAGAACCTTGTAATAGCTAACTAGAGTGAGTTGACTTAGTTAACATAGGAAATTCGAGTTGGAAGTCTTTCTGAAGTCATGTATATGTTCTCCCTATATTATAGGGGTCCATGATGAGTTAAGTATGATTTTTAATTAGATAACTCCATTTACTAAGTTAAGTCCAGTTAAATTAGTTCCAAAATGTTTGAGGAACTAATAGTGAGTTAATAGTCAGTTGGTGCACTAATGAATTAACTAGTGCTACTCCAATTAACTGAAGATTTCCTCATCAGAAACTCATGCATGTCGATTTTGAGAAAGACCCAATTAAGAATAGAGTGCAAGGACAGTGTGCTATTTGTTGTATAATTTTCTGAGTTGTACAAATGGTGCATGTAATCAGGAACTGGACCTTGAAGGGATTGCACAGTTATGGATGAGGAATTTCCCTTTAAATACATGCTAATTCTCTCTAGAATTTTGCAAAGAATTAGAAGCTTGGAGGCTTGGAAATTTAGCTAAGTATTGGCCAAAGGAAGTCATCAAGCGGAGGATAGAAAATACTTGTGCAGGTTAAGCTCAAGGTTGAGCAGAGCATATTGTATTCAACCAAATTCTTTGACCAAGGGTGCAAGGAAATATGAGGCTTAAAGAGTAGAGAATAGGCCTAGATTTGGCTTGATCTTTCTTGTGAGTTTGAGATTGATTTTACTGAGTGTTGAGGTTGTTCTTGTGAGAACAAGCCTTGTATTATCATCTTGTATTTTTTATTAATGAAATACAGATAGTGGGGTTTTGAGCTGTGGCTTTTCCCGGATACTTATTGTGTTATGTGTCACTGATGTTCTTCCTCTTGTCGATTATTGTTTGCTCGATCTTTATGGGCTTCCGTTGTAAAGAGTAGAAGTATATTCTTGTCTCTTGTCTTAGTAGATTACATGAGCTTGTGAATCCGTAGGATTTTCTACATGGTATTAGAGCTACATTTGTAGAAATTTTCTACATGGTATCAAAGCTTGATTTGTAGAAAATTTCTACATGGTATCAGAGCTCGATTATTTTTTTTGGGTTGCGAGTTTGCATAGAAGATCTGAATTTTTTTCAAAAAAGTTTCAAAAACAAATAGAAGATCTGGATTCCTTGCGAAAAATGCCCAAATTCAAACAAAAAATCGGTTGAATCGGAGTTCAAATGAGGGAGATATCGCTAATTTAAAATCATCTCTTTTTCTAGAAAATTCGGTGATGGAGGGACAAAGGAAGATATGGTGAGCCTTGCTCTTCTTGGATTCCCAAAGAGTTGGGATAGTTATCAGGACTCTATCAATGGTTGGGAGAAGCTACCAGATTGGGAATGACTATGGTCGTATTTGATGCAGGATGAGATCAGGAGGAACACCAAAGATGGAACCTCTTATAAGGAAGTGGAAGAGGATTTTGCCTTAGTGAGTAAGGAAAAGTGGGCCAAGGGAAAGAAGTCCCAAGGTGAGGAGGGAGGAAAGAAGATGGACTTGATGAAATTCAAGTGTTTTTACTCTCACAAGCATAGGACTATGCCAAGAACTTCCCACAAAGGAAAGCAAGCAAGAAGGAACCGACAGTAGCAGCAGCAGGTGAAGCTCTAACTTCATAATTTGAACATGATTTCTCTCTCATTGCATGCATGGACGACACTGCCATGGGAGGCATGTGGTATCTTGATAGTGGTGCCTCATTCCATATGATAGGGAATAGAGATATCTTTAATGATTTTGAGGAGAAATACCTCAAGCATAGCATAGAGTTTGGATATGACAAGAGTTATAGAACTACTAAGATCGGTACGGTTACCTTTCAGAGGGAGTGTGGCTCCCCTCTCAGGATCACATATGTGATGTATGTTCTAGGACTAAAGAAGAATTTTGTTTTCGTCGCGGTATTGGAAGACCATGGCTATGATGTGGTTTTTAGTAATGGAAAGGTTTTCCTTAGACACATCACCACGAGACATGTGAAACAGATCGGTGGACGGGTCAAGAACCTGTATGCTCTTGAGGTTCAAGATCCATGCAAAGCCTTGAGGAGCAAGGAAAAGATTAGAGACTTGGAATTTGAGAGGGAGAGTAAATTACCTCTCAACATGCAGCCCCAGAAGAAGCCTCAGAAGTAGCTTCAAGAAGTTGTGGAGCAGTCACAACTAGAGAAGCTGAGAGGAGACTGAGTGGAGAGATCCATTCAAGTAGAGAAGAAGCAATCTCAGACAATTGTGGAGTAGCCACAATTGGAGAAGCCAAGAGGAGATCCAGTGGAGGCATCCACTCATGTAGAGACATCCAATAGGGGGGAATTTTGAGCCAAGTGGGAAGAGGGATCACATGTAGTGAGGTGGGGTGATTTGAAGTGGTCCTCCCAAGAGGGCTGAAATTGGGCAGGGTCCATTGAGTGGTTTTATCTCATGGATATTACCTTGCTATGAGAGCCCAAAGTACAAAGTAGCAGGAGGAATCGGTGTGATTGATGCAGTTAGAGATCAAAGTGACAAAAGGCTAGAGCAGTCAGATACTGAACAATGTAGAGAATGTTGACAAGAGTGTAGAAAGGTAGAGCCAACAGAAGCGCAAAGTTTTCAATCAATAGAGGCAACAATAGTCAGAGACTTTGATGATAGAGGCATCATTCTGATTCAGGTTGGATGTTTTTTTTGTTTCTATAGTTGCTGGAGAAACAACAATAGAGAGAAGTGTTGCATGCAAAACATTCCAAAGTTTTAGGATAGGGATCGAGTTGAATTCCTTTCTTGTTGAGAGGCAATGTTGAAAATAGCAACAAGAAATAATAAAAAAGAATCTATAAATTCCAGTTTAATTTGTCCTTGAATTAAACTAATAATTAAAATCGAACTCTATTCTCATAGCAACTTGTAATAGTTAACTAGAGTGAGTTGACTTAGTTAACATAGGAATTTCGAGTTGGAAGTCTTTCTGAAGTCATGTATATGTTCTCCCTATATGATAGGGGTCCATGATGAGTTAAGTATGAGTTGTAATTATTTAACTCAGTTTACTAAGTTAAGACCAGTTAAATTAGTTCCAAAATGTTTGAGGAACTAATAGTGAGTTAAGAGTCAGTTGGTGCACTAATGCATTAACTAGTGATACTCCAGTTAACTAAATATTCCCTCATTAGAAACTCATGCATGTTGATTTTGAGAAAGACCCAATTGACACTAGAGTGCAGGGATAGTGTACTATTTGTTGTATAATTTTTTGAGTTGTACAGATGGTGCATGCAATTAGGTACTAAACCTTGAAGGGATTTCACAATTATGGATGAGGAATTTCCCTTTAAATACGGACTAATTCTCTCGGGAATTGTGCAAAGAATTAGAAGCTTGGAAGCTTGGAAATTTGGCTAAGTATTAGCCAAAGGAAGTGATCAAGCAGAGGATAGGAAATACTTGTGTAGGTTAAGCTCAAGGTTGAGTAGAGCATATTGTATTCATTTGAATTATTTGACCAAGGGTGCAAGGAAATAGGAGGCTTGGAGAGCAGAGAAGAGGTCTGGATTTGGCTTGAGCTTACTTGTGAGTTGGAGATTGATTTTAATGAGCGTTGGGATTGTTCATGTGAGATTAAGCATTGTATTATCATCTTGGATTTATGATTAATGCAATACAGATAGTGGGGTTTTGAGTTGCAGCTTTCCCCGGATACTTATTGTGTTATGTGCCATTGATGTTCTTCCTCTTTTCAATTATTATTTGCTCGACCTTTATGGGCTTCTGCTGTAAAGAGTAGAAGTAGATTCTTGTCTCTTGTTTTAGTAGACTACATGAGCTTGTGAATGTACATGATTTTCTACAGGGAGGAGTGAAGGAAGACCTTACAGGAGATGCTTTGAGGGCTGAAAATTTTATAGAGAAGATTAGGCAGATCCATCTACAGGTACAGGAAACACTACAAAAGTTGCAGGTGAAGTATAAGACCAATCATGATCAACACAGAACAGAGAAATCATTCAAGGTGTGAGACAAAGTATGGCTACAATTGAACAAGGAGAGGTTGCAGGGGCATGGTAAGAAAATCATGGCTCTACGGTATGCTCCCTTTGAGATACTAGAAAAGGTGGGTGATAATGCCTATCGACCCAGTTTACCACCATATATGCGCATTTACTTAGTTGTAAATGTAGAGAATTTGAAACTCTATGAGCCTTTCATGCTAGACTAGGAAGAGGAACAGGTCTTACCTTCTATGGAGGATTTGGCACCAAACGCTCAGGCAGAGTTGAGAGAAGATACAATTTTGTAGAAGAGGTCCAGAACTAAAAGAAAAGGGAAACAAGACGTTTGGCAGATTTGGTTGAAGGGACAACTTCTAGGCAAAGCTAAATGGTACACTAGAGAGAAGATGGAGGAAAAATTTCCTCACCTAATTCAATAAAATCTTTTAGGGACCAAAAGCCTCCAAAAATGGGGAGGTTTGATCCAAATTGGATCACTATATTTTTTGACATCCACCTTGATGCATTTAGAGTGGAAAAAGTGGAGGAATCAACTCACAGGTCTATTTTTACTAGTGGGACCCAGTTTGGCTTAATAGGGTATGAAATCTTTCAAGATCATTTTGAGGCATAAAACGACATTTTTTGGGGGTAAAACTTTGTCTATAAAGCGCACCAACTTTTGATGCTATTATACACAAAGAAATCTTTCCAACAATGCAGGAATGCGTCAATTAGAGTCTGTATCCAAAATTTATGCCACTCAGAAGTTGACCTTCCTGTTTTCACAACTATAGTTCAGGAGGATGCCACGTCAGCCCACATTATTCATGGAAAAGGGGCTAGCAATGTGTTTATGATGTAAATGACTCTAGAACAGTCTACTTTTTAAATCTAGTTAAGGGTTTATGTAGTCAAAATTAACCACTAGTAGGCTATCGGGTTGTGCTATAACCGGGCCATTAGGAGGAAGAGGAATTCCATTCTTTCGAGAGCATTTTGTTCCATAGTTGAGAAAATATAGCTAGGACAAATATGAGGTAGAGCACACCGAGATGATCTGTGCATTGTAGCATCCTACGGGCCACAAACATTACTTCTTTGTATCTACAACCATATTTGCAGACAAAGAAAGAGAGTGAAGTGGCCTCACCTTCGAGCTGGGTTTTTTCCCGAAAGGGTTGCCCAGAGAGCATATATTGTGTATTATGTGTGTGTGGGCTTATTTTTTCATTATCTACTTTTTTGATTCATTTAATTTTACATGCATGCACTAATTACAGTTAATTTTACAGATATAGAAATTAAATAAAATTGTAATAGTGTAGAATCTTAAATTTTTAATATAATATTATCAAATATGTTGCGATGAATCATCTAGTGGAATATCCATGGAGGTTTACAGAACATTTGGTATCAGAGAAATTTTCTTTGGGTATTTTTTGGATATTGCAGGGATCTAGATCGGCGAGGCCAAAAATCATAAAACCCTAATCATGAGCGACAAATCTTTAAATGAACTTCGTGATCCTGCAAAGGTGATATTTTCGCAGCCCGAAGAACAAGTCACAGATATAAACCACAATGTAAACCTCCTCATGGTGGCGCTAAGAAATAATATGGGGATATTTGGAGAAGAAGGGGGTTTGAATGTAGAGGATAAATCAGAAGGGGTATCACGAGATCGGGAAGACACAGATAACCAACCGAAGAAATAACCTAGAAAAGATCAACCCAGTTCGGGTACCATGGACCAATCCCTATTTAAAGTGGAAACAAAAGTTGATATCAGTCCATACCACAGTGAGATCAACACTCTGAAGCTAAACCACTGGTTGCAACAACCAGAAGTTTATTTCAATGTCCATCACATCGAGGAAGGGTAGAAGATCTCATTTGCGCGACTAAAATTAAAGGGCCATGCACTGACTTGGTGGGAGAGCCACATGGAAACGTTAAGGTTGGAGGGAGAACCTCAAGTGAGTAAGTGGGAGGATTTCAAAACCCTCATTAAGTCATAATTTTATCCCATTGGGTACGTGGAAGACAAGTGAATCCAGTGGCATTAATTCAGGAAAAAGTGGGGCTGAAGCATGCAAGAGTACACCACAGAATTCAGAAACATGGCTATAATGTTGGGTATCTCTCCAAAGAACCCAGATGTACTCCTCAAGTATTTGGGGGGTTTGCACCGCCATCTGCGTGAGCAAGTGATGTCTTTCACGCCCAAAATGGTGGACGAGGCTTGTGTACAGGCACAGTACCTGGAGAACATAGGCCTTAAAAGAGCACAATCAAGTGTATCAAAGAAAAAGGAGCAACACAACGATTCTAAGGAGGGGAAGAAGAAGCAAAAGTGGGGAAGAAGAAGCAAAAAGGGGGAAAAGATAAAAAGACAACAGCCACAACACACCAGTGCAAAAGATCCTAGCAATCACTGCAACATTGATGGGCATACATAGGAGAAGTGTTGGAAGATGCATCCAGAGCTAAACCCCAAGAACAACAAGAAATATAATAAGAAGAAGAATATCATGGCCATTGATTCGAGCAACCAATTTGAAAGTAGCTAAGACGTGGATGAGAAGATTGTCTATACATCAGTGCAGAAGGGGGTGAATTTGAGTAGCCTTCAGCAACAGGAAGAGAAAGAAATGACCAAACTCTTCCATGTAAAGATACAAGTCAAGAAGATGAATATTGATGCTCTGTTTGACTCAAGATCGAAAGAAAATCTCATTACAGTAGATCTGGGCAAGAAGTTGGGGCTCGAAGTTTTTGATCATCCAAACCCATATCCACTGGAATGGGTACGTAAGGATGTAGAGCTGAACGTAAAAAAACAATGCAAAATTAAATTTGCTATCAGTGTTGATTTTATTGATGAAGTAGATCTAAATGTGGTTGTAGGTTTTAACCCTATACATAAATTACCTGCATACGAATTCTAAAAAACAGAAAATAAACAATGGCAAGAGCATAAAATATAAAACAGATATACACAAAGATTTTCCCTTAGATCCCAAAACTAGGACTACAAGATTGATTTTTCATTATATTCCTTTCAATGTTACAATAAATTTATATACATGCTGAAGTATCCATAAAACCCAATCCATTAACCCTGGATTAGAACATAACCATAGTTCCCTTGACCGAATCTACAAAATACCATGGACAGAAAACCATCATGCCCAAAACCATGTGTTAAATCCATTCACAGAACCATAGGTAGGTTCACTGACCTAATTTAGGGTCCAAAAAAAAATTCCCAAGGCGCTGCCCCAGACCTCGTGCAAGGGGGCTACTGCCCCTCTACAATTCCTTGATAAGGGGGGCAGCCACCCCCCCTGTGACCCCCCCATGCGTGGGGTAGTTGTGGAAAGAATATAACACAACCCAACATTCTCCCACTTGTTGTTTTCTTCAGACGGGAGAGCTTAGTCATTGATCCAGCGCTACAATGCCCATTATTTCTCCACACCAAGAGAACTTCTCAGTTCTCACAAACTTTGGTAATGCATCTGCAGTATTCTTCAAAGTGTCCACCTTTACCAGCAACACCTTTTTTCCCTCAACCATATCCCTCACAAAGTGATACTAAATATCAATGTGCTTTGTCTTTGAATGATAAGCAGGGTTCTTTGCTAAGAATATTGCACTTTGGTTGTCACAGTTTATCCTTATAGCTCATTGCACTAACCCCATATTTGAACACAATCTCTGCAACCAAACTGATTCCTTTCTTGCATGAGTGGCTACCATGTATTTTGTCTCTGTAGTTGAAAGTGCCACTACAGACTGTCTCTCACTCATCCAACTGACTGCACCTCCAAATAGGATAAACACACACCCACTTGTAGATCTTCTCTGATCCAGATCCCCAACCCAGAATGCATCAACAAAGCCATGGATGTTCAAAAATCTGTCCAATCCTGGTCTTCCTTGATAGCACAAACCATAATCAGTAGTGCCATACAAATACATGAAAACCCGCTTCATTGTGTTGAAATATGGCAACAAGAATATTCCAATTTAATTTTTCCTTGAATTAAATTATGAATTAAAATCGAATTTAGTCTTAACAACTACTTGGAAATAAGTAATTAATTTATTTTAATTAATTAGTTGGAAAATTCAAGTTAGAAGTCTTTCTGAAGTCATGCAAGAGTTATCCCTTAAATTAAGGAGATAAGATTGAGTTATATTTGAGTTGTAATTAGTTAACTCAGTTTACTGAGTTAAGTCCAGTTAAATTAGTTCCAAACTGTTTGAGGAACTAATAGAGAGTTAACAATCAGTTGATGCATGCATGCACTCAGCTAGTGCTACTCCAGTTAACTGAAGATTCCCTCATCAGAAACTCATGCATGTATATTCTGGGAAAGACCCAGTTGAGATTAATGTTCAAGGACAGTGTACTATCAGTTGCATGTTTTTTCTTATAAAGAAAAACTCATGCATGCAGTCAAGGAATCATCCTTGAGGATTCGTAGATTTGGAGGTTGATAATCCACTTGGTAACAGGAAAATCATCCACAAGGAACAACGCAAGGAAATGGGATCTTGGAGGGCAGAGAGGAAGGCTGGAGAGAAGCCAAGATTGCATGTGAGCATCTGTGAGGATTGTATTGAGAGTTGGCTAGTTGTGAGAGCTAAGGATTTGTATAATTCATATGTATTTCCACCATGTATGGTAATACAATAGTGTGGGGTTTTTAGATGAGTCTTTCCCCAAAGTATTTTCATGTGTATTGTGGCATTGATTCTTCTTCTTCTGGTTATATTGTTCAGCTTGATCTTTAAGCTTCCACAAATTGATAGTAGAAGTAGGTTATAGTATCCTGCTTTGATTTATATTACATTATCAGGTTAACCTACATCGAATTTTCTACATGGTATCAGAGCTAGATTTGTAGAAATTTCTACATGGTATCAGAGCTGTGAACAGTATACTGAGAAGAGAATTCAAAGTTTGAAGTTTGGGGTTGCAGGTGCAAATCGAATTCATGTCATACTTCAAGGTTGGCCAATGGCGTTCTATGGCTTGAGACTCGAGTATGCCTTGGATGGTAGCTCGAATTACATAGCATGGAAAGATAGAATGGAGGTTGTATTATAAGACAATGGATTGAAGAAATTCATTGATCAAGAAATCCCAAAGCCAGCTTCAACTAATGCACAAGAGTTGGCTGAGTGGAAGAAGTGTGTGGCGAAGGCGAGACGGATCATCCTTGATGGAGTTCGAGACCATATTGTCTCGAGTCTCCATGGGAAGGATACTCCATTTTCAATGTGGAAGACATTAAAGGACCTCTACTAGAACAGTAGCGACCAGAGGAAATTGGCGCTCAAGGATAAGCTTCGAAGAATCAAGATGGAGAAGGTCGATACTATTTCCACATATCTGAACAAGCTCAGCACCTGCAGAGATGAGCTTGGCAGTGTGGGAATAACTACTGCTAATGATGATATGGTGAGCCTCACTCTCCTTGGCCTTCCAAAGAGTTGGAATAGCTACGAGGAGTCTGTGAATGGAAGGGAGAAACTGTCGGATTGGGAACGACTATGGTCGGATCTTATGCAGGAGGAGCACACAAGATGGCTCTTCATCCAAGAATGATGATGAAGAAAATCTGGCCTTAGCAAGTAAGGCAAGGAAAGGAAAGGAGAAGTATTCCCATTTCAAATCGAATTCTTCTCATGGAGGGAAGAAGGGTGACATGTCTAAAGTAAGATGCTTTAATTGTCACAAGATGGGACATTATGTGACTAATTGCCCATCGAAGAAGTCCAAGAATGGATCCTTGGAAGGATTGGAAGGTGAGGTGTTAGCCTCTCAGTTCGAAATGGACTTTACCGTCATCGCATGCATGGTGTCATCGATGATGGGTTGTGTCTGGTATCTTGACAGTGGAGCCTCATTCCACATGATCGGTGATAAAAATTTATTCAGTGCCTTGGAGGAGAAAGACCTCAAGATGCGCATAGATATGGGTGACGACGGAAGGTATACTGTTTCAGGAGTGGGCATGGTTTCTTTTCAGAGGGATCATGGAGCTCCTCTCACTTTGACAGATGTGAAGTATGTGCCTGGACTGAAGAAGAACTTGGTATTAGTCACGATGTTGGTGGACAAAGGCTATGATGTTGTCTTCAATAAAGTAAAGATGTTCCTAAGACACAGCCACGAGTCAAACCAAGAGGATAGGGATTCGGGTGAAGAATCTCTATAAACTAGAGATAGATGATTATGCAACATTGAGTATGAAAGTAGAATTGGTGCAAAGCCAAGACATTGGCGAGTTGTGGCACAAGTGGTTGGGCCATTTGGATCATGGGGCTTTGAAGATAATGCAGCAGATATCTACAGGACTTCCCAAAGGTAAACTTGAATAAGTTGACACATGCAAAGGTTGTACCTTGGGAAAGTACACCAATTCTTCCTTTCATGATTGAGACAGTCGAGCAGAGGCTATCTTAGAGCGAGTTCATACTAATGTGTGTGGACCATTCTCAATAGCATCCACAGCAAAGCAAAGGTATTATGTGATTTCATTGATGACTATTCTCATAAATGTTGGATTTATTTCATGTAGAAAAAGGACCAAACTTTCACAAAGTTTTGTGAGTTCAAAGCTTTGGTCGAGAAAGAGTTAGGGAAGAAGATCAAGGCCTTGAGAAGCGACAACAGTGGAGAACATGTCTCTCAAGAGTTTAAGAACTTCTGTGCAATGGAAGGAATTAAACAAGAGTTGATGGCACCTCATAACCCACAACAGAATGGGGTGGCTGAGAGGAAGAACAGAACTATTGTAGGGGCAGCACAGGCAATGTTGCATGACCAAGTCCTACCACTTCACTTGTGGGCTAAGGCATGAAACACAACGGTCTATTTGCAAAATAGAAGCCCGCATCGCATAATTGGGATGAAGACACCAGAGGAAGCTTTCTTCCATAAGAGACCAGATGTGGGTCACTTCAGGATCTCTGGCTCATCAACATATTGCCATGTGACAAAGGATGCACGAAAGAAGCTTGAGCCGATAGTAGAGTTGGGGATATATGTGGGGTACACTAATACACCTCACAACTATCAGGTGTACTTGCCTACTAGTTGGAGGATAGTGGTTCGTAGACATCTCAAGTTTGATGAGAAGAAGGCCATGCGAGCTTCCCTGGAGAGGGATCTCCAACTATAGGCTATGGAGGAACTGTTGGTTCCTAAGGAGGAGGAGCCTCAGACTGATGCGGAGCATTCGCATGCAGAGGATCCTGGAGTGGAGACATCCACTTAAGCAGAGTCTTCCAGAGATGGATGGAAGTGCATAAAGAAGCTGACAAATTGTTGGAGGATGCGAGAGAGAATGTGGGAGCACCATCTTCTCAGCGCAGACAGAGGAGGCCACCTGAGAGGTACACTGGATACATGGCCCTTGCTGGGGAATGTGTTGAGACCGAGCCATCTTCCTTTGAGGAAGCAGTGCAGTAGTGGATTTGGTTTGATGCTATGGCGGAGGAGTATGACTCCATAGTTCGTAACAGTGTTTGGGACGTGGTTCTGAGACCGGAGAACAAGTCAGTTGTGAGTTCTTGTTGGCTTCACAAGGTAAAGCAAGTTGCTGATGGTAGTGTGGAGAAGCATAAAACAAGATTTGTTGCCCGTGGCTTTTCACAGGTCGAGAGGATCATGTTGCTACAATATATTTCGACAGAGGAGCAAGATGTTGACATTTTGACAAAGGCATTGTCAAAGTGTAAATTTGAGTTCCATAGAGACAGGATCGGGGTGGCAGATAATCCATTTTTTGTTGAGAGGGAATGTTGAAATATGGCAACAAGAATATTCCAATTTAATTTGTCCTTGAATTAAATTGTGAATTAAAAACAAATTTAGTCTTAACAGCTACTTGGAAATAATTAATTAATTTATTTTAAATTAATTAGCTGGATAAATTCAAGTTAAAAGTCTTTCTGAAGTCATGCAAGAGTTATCCCTTAAATAAATGAGATAAGATTGAGTTATATTTGAGTTGTAATTAGTTAACTTAGTTTACTGAGTTAAGTCCAGTTAAATTAGTTCCAAACTATTTGAGGAACTAATAGAGAGTTAACAGTCAGTTGATGCATGCATACACTCAACTAGTGCTACTCCAGTTAACTGAAGATTCCCTCATCAGAAACTCATGCATGTCTATTCTGAGAAAGACCCAGTTGAGATTAATGTTCAAGGACAATGTACTATTTGTTGCATGTGTTTTATTATAAAGAAAAACTCATGCATGCAGTAAAGGAATCATCCTTGAGGATTGCGTAGCTTTGGAGGTTGATCATCCACTTGGTAACAGGAAAATCATCCACAAGGAACAACGCAAGGAAATAGGATCTTTGAGGGCAGAGAGGAAGGCTGAAGAGAAGCCAATATTGTAAGTGAGCATCTATGAGGATTGTATTGAGAGCTGAATAGCTGTGAGAGCTAAGGCTTTGTATAATTCCTATGTATTTCCACCATGTATGATAATACAATAGTGTGGGGTTTTTAGCTGAGGCTTTCCCCAAAGTATTTTCATTTGTATTTTGGCATTGATTCTTATTCTTCTGGTTATATTGTTGAGCTCGATCTTTAAGCTTCCACAAATTGATAGTAGAAGTAGGTTATAGTATTCTGCTTTGATTTATATTTCATTATCGGGTTAATCTACATCAGATTTTCTACATGGTATTAGAGCTAGATTTGTAGAAAACTCTACACATTGTTGTCCAATGCTCTGTTATGAAACCAGCTCAAGAAAAGATAGATCAACGCCTTAGAATTCAGCCTCTTCGAGGGGGAAACCTCCTTTACATTACTATAAATGAACCAATTCTTGGATGATAACAATGACAAAACCCTTTCAATATAGGAGTCTAGAGTTCCCAATATAACCCAGCCGACCTAACAATAATAATATAAGCCACAAAAATACAATAGAGGGATTTCTATGGGGACATTAATAACATATGGGGGCAATAGGGGCACAACAATATTAATAAGGGGTACAACTACCATAGTAATGGGGTAATCACTAGTATTATAGGGACCCAACATGCTCCTTCCCTGGTTTTGACATAAACTTGCTCAATACTCCCACTGCATGTGCAATGTTTGGTCTAATACATATCATTGCATACATCAGGCTACCAATCGCACTTGCATATGGAACACGGGACATGTCCTCTTCCTCTTCTTGTGTCTTGGGACATTGTTCAGCAAATAACTTTACACCTACAGGAATAGGAACCTTCAGTGGTTTACCATCTTGCATATTAAACCTCTGCAGTATTGTCTCGACATACTTCCTTTGGTTTAAATAAAGCTTCCTCTTTTCCTGATCTCATTTAATTTCCATTTCAAAAATATAGTTTGCAGCTCCAATATCTTTCATGTCGAATTTGGAGGACAATTGGGTCTTCAAATTTTGGATAATTTCTTTGTCATTTCCAACAAGCAACATATCATCCACATACAAGCCCAGATAAATAACATGGTCACCAATTAATTTAAAATACACCAATTGATCTGCTTTGCTTCTGGTGAAGCCAAGTCCCCATATAAATGTGTCAAATTTCTGATACCACATCCTTGATGATTGTTTTAACCCATATAGAGACTTTTTTAATTTTCATACCACTTCTTTCTTACCCTTCACCGCAAATCCTTTAGGTTTCTTCATGTAGATATCTTCTTATAGATCCCTGTGAAGAAATGTTGTCTTCACATCCATCTGTTCTACCTCAAAATCAAAAGCAGAAGAAACAAATAAAAGTAATCTAATAGAATCTACCTTGGCAACACAAGAAAAAATATCACCAAAGTCAATTCCCAACACCTAGGAATAAACTTTCGCTACCAATCGAGATTTGTATTTCTCCACATTTCCTTCTGCATTCATATTCTTCTTAAACATCCATTTGCTACCAATAGGTTTCCTTCCAGCCGGCAACTCCACCAGATCCCAAGTGTCATTTTTGTGCAACGATGCCATTTCATCAACCATGGCCTCTTTCTAGAGTTTTCCATCCTCTGAATCTACTGCTTCCCTCACAGTTTTGGGATCATCATCGGCAATAGATAAAGAAAAATTTGAACAGAAAGCAGATGGACTATACCTTTTTGGCTGTCTTCTTTCTCGAATTGATCTTATCACAATTAGAGTTTGTGGCTCTTCATCTTCTGATTCCTCTTTTGCTGTAGAGTTTGATTCTTCCTCCTTTCGCTCAAACTCTATCTTCTCAGGTTCCTTTGGTAGGACTTCATGTTTAATAACATCTTTCACCTCTCTAAACACTAGATCTCAGATGTACAAAACCTTCCCTGTTTCTAGGTTGCAAATCTTATAACCTTTTAAATGATCCTTATACCCAATAAAGATGCACTTTTTAGAATTACTATCCAACTTTGTTCTTTTCTCCTTTGGAACATGTACATATGCATCACACCCAAATACCCTCATATTTGAAAGAGAAGGTTTCTTACCAATTCATACCTCCTGTGGAGTCTTATTCTCCAACTTTGATGAAGGTGATCTGTTGACCAGGTAACATGCAGTCTCCACTGCCTCTGCCCAGAATTCCTTTGCTAACCCCCCACCACTGAGCATGCTTCTTTCCTTTTCCATTAGTGTCTCGCTTATTCTTTCTACAAATCCATTTTGTTGAGGTGTGTATGGAGTAGTCTTCTACCGTACTATACCACACTTCTTACAGAACTCTTCAAATTCCTTATTGAAAAACTCTCCACCATTATCTGTCCTCAACACCTTTGTCTTCTTCTCTATTTGGTTTTCCAATAGAGCCTTAAATTCTTTAAACCTATCAAAGACTTCAGATTTCTTCCTGAGCAAATATATCCATGTATTCCTTGAGAAGTCATCTATAAATGATACATAGAACACATACTTACCCAGTGATGGAACCGACATAGGTCCAAACGCATCACTATGCACAAGCTTTAATATATGTTTCACCCTCTTAGCACTAGAGGGGAAACTCACCCGATTCAGCTTCCCATATACACAATTTTCACAGAAATAAAAATCCATAGAGAAATTAGAAATTCCTTCTATCATACCATTACCATAAAGTATTCAAAGGCCCTTCTCTCCAATATGTCCAAGCCTTTGATGCCATAGCATGGTATTTTCTCCAGAGACAACTAGATTTTTTGCTCGACTTTCAGGAACCACAAAATTGTTGCACCCATCAATAATAGTGCTACCTTGAAGATTTTATAGAGTTCTAATATGAACTCACCACATCAATACCAATGCTCCCCGAACCATCTTGCATGTATCTTTCTCGAACACTATTTTACCACTTGCATCATCCAGTTTGCTTACATAAATTAGATTTCTGGCTAATGCAGGAATAAGTAGAACACCCATAAGCGTTCTTCCACCTTGCAAATTCATATTTAATTTTCCATGACCAACGATTATAGACTTCCTATCATCCCCTAATAAGACATCATCACCATCATATTTCTCATACTTTGATCCAGGTCCGGGTGTGACAAAGGACCCTTCCAAGACCTTTTACTTCTGTGATGTGTTAGATTGTGTCTTTAAAAGAACATAAATGAATACATATGCATGATGTAAAGAAGAGGAACATGACATTCATCAACACATGAAAACATAAGCCGTTGATAACAGAGTTCATCCAGGAGGGACTACATCTCCAAGCCCTGGTGTCAAGATGGTGTAGGCCGCTGCATTAAGTGTTGTCAATAGTGATGATTTACATAAGAGGTGATGTCACTATCATACAAGGAAAATTCCCTCATGCAGAAGTGGTTCCAAGAGATGTTCCGCTACAGGAACTCTCAGTCAAGAAAGGACTCCTATCAGTATGACACAAACTCATGCATGAAGATAATGAGAATCCCGCCAACATGGCATAAAAGGGATCTCAATGCAAACATACATGGAGAAACATGAGTATCCCATCAAAATAACAAAAAAGGGATCTCAAACAAAACATGATGAATCATGACAACAAGTACATCCCACAGATGATTCCACGTCACAACAAGCAGGAATCATGAAACAAGCAAGAAACAAGATCCCACATCAAACATCAAACAGGGATCTGTGCAGTACAATGCATAGCAAAAAGAAGTACATGAACACACTGCATATACCTCACATCCAGGGCCATCTGAAGAAAAAGATGTCAAATTGCTGAAGTTGGTCGTACCATCAATCTTGTGGCATCAAATCTCATGGAATGACTGCTTGCACATGACTACTAACATCTGCACTCCACTTTGAACAGTGGCCGCAAAATGAAATGAGCAAATAGAAAATCTGAATGCACCATCATATTTATGACTTCGAATAGTGCAAAATCAACACTCAAATTTCTGAATTCTGAGAAAGTGGAAATCTGCGGCTTAAGGAATATTTTAGATTCCCCCTAGATTCCTCAAAGATTCCCTCCTCTGGGTCCTCTGCAAATCTGCTGCTTATATTGAAATTCGTACTGCACCATCAGGTTCATGTCCCCGAGAGGTGTAGGATCGACATAAAGTTTTTCCAATTTGGACACTACAAAAATTTCACCCTCTTGAGAATTTCGCCCAATCATGGTTTTGCCTATGTTTTTCTCAGGTTCATGGTTCCACCTTGCATTAAAAATTAATTAAAAATTCCTTGATCCTTGTGCATGCTCTTGGCTCCTCCATGCCTTCCTGATGCACTGACAAAAATGAGTTTATTTATAAATTTTCGAGCAAAGTTTACAAAAAGGCCCCAATGGCCCATTGGTAAAAGAGGTAATTAGTTAAGGGTAGGTCGGGGGATCAAATCCTACCTCCCAAAAATCTGCATGTATTTATTTTTGTGGGGATGGGTCAGGTCTGCATTGGGCGGCCCACACCTTAACTCCCGCAACATATGTATTATCCATAAAGGTTGGCCCGTTTATGTTTGGTTCCATTAAAGTTTGTTGGTTGGGTGTATTAATAATAGCACGGAGGTTTGAGTTTTGTGGAGCGTTTGTATTAAATGGCACGGGGTTTGTGAGGGTGCCCGGGAGGCGGGCCGGCCACACCAGCCAAGCGAGTTCAAGCCCCACCACCCTCGTTTCATTACATGGCAACGATGGTTGAGGCGTGGGCCGAGTCCACCAAAGGTAGCCCACCCCGCCATATAATATGTTATGGTTTCTGTGGTTGGAGGGTCTGGCGGGGTCATGGCCGCCGACCCATTAATATTGAATTTGTTTATGTTGTTTGGGGCTGGCGGGGGTCACAGCCCGCCACTCAAATTAATATTTTATTTTTATTTTTATTTTGATAATATCAAATATTTATTTGAATTTGTCTAATATAAGGGATATTAGACAAATTAACGATCCAACAAATTCTCCCACTTTCGGGACCTAGATTTCATGCCCCGGGGTCGGTCAAATTGTAGGACACTGAAACCTGGCCCATGTCCAACTTTGACCAAAACTTTGACTGCCTCGTTCTCCCTCATACAAGCTCAGATTGACAAAACGTTTGCACCGATGCTATTAGGATGACAAGACCTACGCTCTGGTCCTAGTTCGAAAGCATTCTGATCACTTTGATTTTCGAGCTTTTATAAGCCCTCTTTGTCCTAAGTGTGTCTCTGGAGCCACCTAGATAAATCCTACCCACTTAGGATCTTTTGGTCCTCCAAAAGTATGAAAAATAATCTGCAACTTCTTTGTACCTTGTCTGCATCATAAGCGTCCTAAAAGGTCTCGCTTCCATCTCCTTCACCTTTTTTCTTTGGAGCCTTAAACAATGAGCTGACACCTGTAACCACTGCAACCTGTAGTACATTGTTTTGCAAATTACATGTTTGAATTTCATGACCAGCTAATGACCCAAGCATCCCATACTTTCCACGAGTTTATAATACATACTCGGTGGTCAAGTTTACATCAAAATGGAAACAATCCCCCAGCTACGAAAACAAGGCCAACATATCATTGTTGCTCCAACAAGTGATGGAAAACACATCATCATTGCAAAACATGATTTACAAAAATAAAGCCAAACAATATTCTGCTTTGACAAGTGATGGAAACACAACATCACTTTCAGAGTGTAAAATGCAACACATAATAAGACCAGACATCATTATTGCTGAACAAGTGATGGAAAACACATCATCACTTTTACATCTTAAAATGCAACAAATGATTTACAAAAGCATGACCATGATAAGATAACATATCTAGAAACCATTTTTCACTTATCACTGTGAATGGGTCACCTCCTTGTGGTGGTTTTTCTTGTCGAACAATTGTTTCATCTGGTTCATGCACCGACACTTTGTCTTTAAGGCGCTGCTGTAGATGGAGCCTCCAACAAGTGGCTCTCTAATGGCCACTTCTGTCACAATGACTGCAATAGGTCTTCTTCGTACAGATCTTCTTAACATCTTTCTTTACCTGTTGTTGAGAGGGCCTTTCACGCCTCCTTCTTTTGTGTGCTGCTATTCTTTTCCAACACTTAGAAAATGTATGGTTATGTAATCCACAAAAGGTACATGTTTTTTGATGCCATGTTTAATGTTCATCTTTAACAACGTGATTATAATCGAAATGAACATTAAAAAATTAAAACTGGTTATACCTTTCCTTTCCATCTTTGGTGTAAGTATGGTGATGAGAGCTTGCCTCAGCTCTTTCCCTGCGATGGCCACTGCCATGGGATTATGGGGATGTGTTCCCATCATTCTCTTTCCTCGATGATTTTGACAATGACTCGGAAGCATATGACACCTTCGAGCATTCTCCCTCGGTGTATCTCAAGCCTACAAATTGAGGTCTCTGCACAACCTCCAATGGTTGAGCTATGTCTTGGTTATTAACACCAAGTTCTTTTTCCTCCTTTTGCCTCGTCTTGGTAAGGAGACTCATGTTTGTCCCTATAATTGGGATCTCAAAATCTCAAATAGAAAGCATACTATGTGAAGACGAAACCGAAAGGAAATAACATCTTTTACCTCCTCCGTTGATTTGGAAAGAACTAATGATGGCTTCTCATCCTCTGTTGTTGGTGGTTTGCTAGCTATCTCAGCACATTCCCCAATTTCCTTTCTGACATATGCAAGTCCTGTTTGACGGGGTAATTCTTCTACTTTGATGGGATTGACAATGCCTTGGCCATTAATGCCTGAGCCTTTTCCTTCATACCCCATTTTCTTCAATAATTGGAGCCAATTCTTGTGGTATGATTTTCAAAAACAGCAAAATCATCATCAAGACACATACATGAATTCAGAGAACTACTTGTTACCTCACATGGGTCACGCTGCAGCTTTTACAAGGCCTCATCCTTTGCTTGCAGTTGTTGTAGCAAACTATTTTTTTCCTCTTTCTCTTCATGTAGAAGCATCTTCAATTCGGCGTTCTCCATTTGAAGATTATGTTTGTTGTGCTTCATTTCTTCCAGGGCCTCTTTTGTGGCTCGCAACTAAAGGTACAATTGCTCCTTTTCCTCCGTCTCTTTCTGTAGAGTTTCATACATTATTTCCACCCTTTTGGATATTTTGAGCATGGTCTCGTACATTTCTTTTTCATCCTCTGTCGTTGCACATTCCATTGTTCCTGCTTGCACTTCACATCCACGCAAAGACCACTCTGATACCACTTGATCCAGGTCGAGGTGTGACAAAGGACCCTTCCAAGACCTTTTAATTCCGTGATGTGTTAGATTGCATTTTTAAAAGAACATAAATGAATACATCTGCATGTTGTAAAGAAGAGGAACATGACATTCATCAACACATGAAAATATAATTTATTGATAACGGAGTTCGTCCAGGAGGGACTATGTCTCTGGGCCCCGGTGGCAAGATGGTGTAGGCTGTTGGATTAAGTGTTTTCAATAGTGATGATGTACATAAGAGGTGATGTCGCTATCATACAAGGAAAATTCCCTCGTGCAAGAGTGGCTCCAAGAGATGTTCTACTACACGAACTCTAAGTCAAAAAAGGACTCCTATCAGTATGACACAAACTCATGCATGAAGATGATGAGCATCCCGCCAACATGGCATAAAAGGGATCTCAACGCAAACGTACATGGCAACACATGAGTATCCCATCAACATAATGACAAAGGGATCTCAAACAAAACATGACAAATCATGACAACAAGTACATCCCACAAATGATGCAGTGCCATAGAAAGCAGGAATCATGAAACAAGTAAGAAACAAGATCCCACATCAAACATCAAACAGGGATCTGTGCAGCACAATGCATAGCAAAAAGAAGTACACGAACACACTGCATATACCTCACATCTAGGGCCATCTGAAGAAAAGGATGTCCAATTGCTGAAGTTGGTCGTACCATCAATCTCGTAGTGTCGAATCTCATGGAATGACTGCTCACACATGAATGTTGACATCTACACTCCACTTTAAATAGTGGCCGAAAAATGAAATGAGAAAATGGAAAATCTGAATGGACCATCAGATTTGTGGCGTCAAATAGTGCAAAACCAATTGTCAAATTTATGAATTCTGAGAAAGTGGAAATCTGAGGCTTAAGGAATCTTTTAGATTTCCCCTAAATTCCTCAAAGATTCCCTCCTCTAGGTCCTCTGCAAATCTGATGCTCATATCAAAATTCTAACTGTGCCATCGGGTTTATGTCGCCAAGAAGTGTAGGATCTACATAAATTTTGTCCAATTTGGACACTACAAAAATTTCACCCTCATTAGAATTTCATCCAATCATGGTTTTGCCTGTGTTTTTCTCAAGTTCATGGTTCCACCCTGCATTAAAAATTAATTAAAAATTCCTCGATCCATGTGCATGCTCTTGGCTCCTCCATGCTTGCCTGCTGCACTGAAAAAAATGAGTTTGTTTATAAATTTTCGGGCAGAGTTTACAAAAAGGCCCCACTGGCCCATTGGGAAAAGAGGTAATTAGCTAAGGGGAGGTCGGGGGATCAAATCCTAATTCCAAAAATCCACATGTATTTCTTTTTGTCAGGGTCGTTCGGGTCCGCATTGGGCGGCCCACCCCTTAACTCCTACAACATATGTATTATCCATAAAGGTTGGCGCATTTAAGTTTGGTTACATTAAAGTTTGTTGGTTGGGCGTATTAATAATAGCGCAGAGGTTTGAGTTTTGTGGCATGTTTGTATTAAATGGCATGGGGTTTGTGAAGGTTCCCGAGAGGTGGGCTGGCCACACCGGCTGAGCGAGTTCAAGCCCCACCACCCTCATTTCATTACATGGCAATGATGGTTGAGGCATGGGCCAGGTCCACCGGAGGTGGCCCTCCCCGCCATATATAATATGTTATGTTTTCGGTGGTTGGAGGGTCCGGCGGGGTCATGGCCACCGACCCATTAATATTGACTTTGTTTATGTGGTTTGGGGCCAGCGGGGGTCATGGCCTGTCGGCCCAATTTTTAAATAATTTTTGTTATGAGTTGGTTTGATGGGGGTGGCGAGGGTCATGGTCTGCCACTCAAATTAATATTTTTATTTTTATTTTTATAATATCAAATATTTTTCGAATTTGTCTAATATAAGGGATATTAGACAAATTAACGATCCAAAAAATTCACCCACTTTCGGGACCTAGGTTTCATGCCCCTGGGTCGGTCAAATTGTAGGACACTTAAACATGGCCCACAATCCAACTTTGACCAAAAATTTTATTGCCTTGTTCTCCCTCATATGAGCTCGGATTGATGAACCATTCACATCACTGCTATCAGGATGACAAGATCTACGCTCTAGTCCTGGTTCGAAAGAGTTCTGATCACTTTGATTTTTGAGCTTCTATAAGCCCTCTTTGTCCTGTGTGTGTCTCTGGAGCAACCTGGATCAATCCTCCCCACTGAGGAGCTTTTGGTCCTCTAAAAGTATGAAAAATAATCTGCAACTTCTTTGTACCTTGTCTGCATCAAAAGCATCCTGAAAGGTCTCGCTTCCATCTCTTTCACCTTTGTTCTTCAGAGCCTTAAGCGATGAGCCGACACCTGCAACCTCTGCAACCTGTAGTACATTATTTTGCAAATTACATGCTTGACTTTCATGACCAGCTAATGACCCAAGCATCCCACACTTGCCACGAGTTTATAACACATACTTAGTGGTCAAGTTTACATCGAAATGGAAACAATCCCCCAGGTACGAAAACAAGGCCAACATATCAATGTTGCTCCAACAAGTAATGGAATACACATCATCACTGCAACACATGATTTACAAAAATAAGGCCAAACAATATTATGATTTGACAAGTGATGGAAACACAACATCTGATCTGAATCGGATCCACAAAAGGCTGTCAAGAACTTTGAATGTATCGAGTTGAACAAATCTCTAATGAAATCCAAAACAGCATCAAAAACACCCTGAACCAGTGGCCATGGCAACTGGCGCGAAACGACGAGGACCTCGATCAAAGTGCACTAACCGAGGCCCATGGAGACAGTGCAAGAGATCAAAATAGCCCCTCGGAGCCTCGGATCGGGAAAAGGAGGCGATTTTGATGCGCATCGATGGGCAAACGGGGCTGAAATGGGGAAGCCTTAAGCACTCAGTCACGTTGGGAGCCCGAGAGCCGTAGGCAGAGAAAGAAAAAGTGCTAAAGTACAAAGGCGAGACCTGCACCCTAGAAACTGATGGTTTTGATCGGGGTTCCCTTGAACGGTAAGAGGTTTTGGACAGGAGTGGAGCAATCCCACTCAGTGATCAACGCATGGCAGCGGAGGTGAGAGAAAAACCGCCGTGATTACGCGCTATCGATCGAGTAAGTCAACCGCGCTCGACGTGCATATGACGTTGGATCTGGAGGAGCACAGATTGGATGGATAAGATTGCGCCCAATAAAAAGAAGTGGAATCAACAGGGAATTAAGCTGCGATTTAAAGGGATTTGGAATCTGTTTGACTGCCACGGTGGAGAAAGAACGTATCCACAACATAACCGAAGAAATGAATCAATGAGTAGGCTGATGCTATTTCGACGAGGACACGTGGCACTTCCCGAGCATTCGTGCTAACACCGAACAGGGGAACTCCAAGTGCAGTTGTAAAAGGAGAATCGATGCAGGCGGGAGAGGAATCGAATAGGCATAGGGATCGAATGGTTAAAGCCATGAACAAAGACAGTAGGAAAAAAAGGAGGATTTTGAGAGGAGTCCAAGTGACCAAGAGAGACAGTGAACAGTGAACCCTGAGAGGAGGACTGAACACAGAGAACAGTAAAGCCAAGCAGAGGAGACAGAAGGCTGAGATGACCACAGGTAGCGTCGAGCACCAGAGGGCTTGAAGATTCAAGCCTTCCCATAGAGGAATCTGTCTGGATTTAGCATCACATTTGGCTCTTTCCACTGTAGACCAAGGGTCACAGAGCTGGTAGGAAGAAAAATATTCTGTGAACTCTGAGTGGCTTGGGGAATCCAAGAACCACCCTGCCAAGCAAAATCTGCTTCAGGAGAACTCACATTGAGTCCCTGTATTGTAATTTCTCTTCTGTAAGACACAATAAAACAAGGCCACCACTGAAGCTGGACCGGAGACGTAGCCCTGGAGAATAGGGTGAACTCCTTATTAAAAACTGTTTGTGTCTTGTGTTTCTTACTGTATTTCTCTGTCGTCTTTCCATTTAAATGTCTATGTATTGGCAATCTGATCGATCCGTTGCTTGAATAACACAGAACACACACTAGCACATGAGTCTGTAATACCTTTTGTTTAACAAATATTAAACTAATGGCACTCATAGGGTGATTATCAGATCAAGTGGTATCAGAGCACTAGGCTATAAGGTTAGACAAGCTTGTGTTGGTTTAGCTGTGAATACTCACTAGATCAAAGCTCAAATTAGGAGAAGGAGAGTTGGTGGAAACTAATCCTGAAATTAGGAGAGTTTATTCTTGGAACACAACGTCAGAAGAAGGTTCTATAGGGCAAGACCCTCAATTCATAGAAAGTTTCCTAGCTATAAATTCTATGGTAGAAGAAATGTATAGGGACTTTAGAAAGCATAAGGATGAAGATTCATCAGGCTCTAAACAAGAAAAATAAGAAGATGAATCTCATTCCCATGACCACTCCAAAGGAAAGGGAAATGAAGAAAGCTTCCCTACACCTCCTAATAGCCCTGTGCATAATAAGAAAGCATCCTTGATTAAACTAGATGTTAAATTTGATTTGCCTATATATGATGGAGAGCTAAATGATGAAAAGTTGGACAATTGGATTAGACAAATTGATGTGTATTGTAGGGTACAGAACATAGACTCAGACAAGAGTAAGATTCAGCTGGCAAGCCTACGCCTACGAGGCACTACCTTGGTTTGGTGGGAAGGCAAAACCCAAGCTGATATGAAGAAGCATGGTAAGACCATCTCTGTCTGGAGTGAATTTTTTGCTGCAATCAAAAAGCAGTTCTATCCATTGGCCTACATGCAACAAGCCATGATGAGTTGGAAAACTCTTCACCAGTTGAAAGGGAAAAGTGTGCAAGGGTATACTCAAGAATTTAGAAAGATAGCATTGATGTTGGGCATCTTGTTAGACTCACCAGAAACTCTTTTGAAGTACATTGGTGGTCTACACAGCTACATGAGGCATACCATCCTCATGTTTAATCCCACTAGTATAGATGAGGTATCTGTACAAGCTACTCATCTAGAAGCTAGAGGAAAGAATGGAAATCTAGAAGTTGGGGGACCATCCCAACCCACTATAAGCAAGAGAAAGGAGAAAAGAAAGCAGAAGTGGAAAGCAAGGAAGGCTAACACTGCACAGCAAGGAAAAGCTTCATGCACTCACTGTAAAAAGGAGGGGCATGATGATGAGCATTGTTGGATTCTGCATCCAGAGCTGAGACCTAAGAAGTCCAAGGGCAAGAAGAAGAAGATTGTTGCCTCTATTCAGAGAGATTTGGGGTCAGACTTGGGAGATGAAACAATCATTGCAGCCACAGGTACAAAAGGTAAGAATTCTAAAGCATCTACTAGTAATTCTGCTCAATCTGTTATGATGAAGAACATGAGAGAAAAGGCATGAGCTTTTCCATATTCAAGTTGTTTCCAAAAATCAAAAGATTAATACTTTGTTTGATAGTGGCTCACAAGTAAATCTAATTTCTGAAGAAATTCTAAATAAATTGGGATTAGCAACTACACCTCATAAGAAACCATACCCATTAGGTTGGTTGAATGATAAAGCACAACTACAAGTGACTAGACAGTGCAAACTCAAGTTTTCTTTTGGATCAGCATTTGTAGATGAGGTTGAGTTAGATGTAATTCCTTTGGATATATGTGGAATTGTTTTAGGAAGTTCGTACTTGTATGATAGAAAGGCTATTATCTATAGAGCCGAGAACAAGTATCTACTTGTTAAAGATGGAATCAAATACTTTGTAAGAGCTCACAAGCTGAAGAATGATTATACTCTCATAAACTCAGGATAGATGAAAAGAATGATAAATTCATGAAAACAGTTCTTGCTAATGGTTGTAAAGGAAAAGACACCTGATAAGACCAATATATTTGAGGGTTGTAATGCTGATCAGCAAGCTGATATAGAAAAGATTGTTTCAGAATATGATGTCTTATTTCAAGAACCTAAGGGTCTACCACCCAAAAAGGGAATAGTACATGATATTATTTTGCAGCAAGATGTTCCTTTGCCTAACATTGGGATGTACAGGTTGTCTGCTTTAGAGAATGCTGAAATCAAGAAGCAGGTGCAGGAGTTGCTCGAGAAAG
>APFE030938209.1:0-11618 GCA_000404065.3 Pinus taeda
CTTTTCCTGCATGCGAATATATATCATTTCTAAAGAAAGCTAACACAAATCTCGTGTGCATACACATCTCATTCAACAAGAAGCTAAGATAATAGTTATGTGAGCATAATAGTAATCACCTATCATTTTCCTAAAGAAATATGACCCAATAGTTGTTCTAACCATACAAAGAATATATCTTTAAAACACATTGACTATTCTTTACGCATACAGTAGCTTATCATAAAAGCCATCATAAGAGCCCTCCTTGAAAGTATGCAACACATAATCCCTTTTCTAGAATTCTATCAACATTTCACGTAAACAATTACACAATTCTTTCTTAAGGGAAGTCATTATAACCTCATTTCACTATATTCCTATATGAAGGATTCTCAAGCTTCCCTTTCGAGAAATTATTAAAGATATCCATATTTATGCATAAAAATCAAGATACAAAAACAAGGTTAACTTACCCTTTATGCATCAAAATTAAGAAGTCAACACAACTCATCTAACAAGACAATCTTTCAAGAGATTATATTTTTCAAGAAAGTTAACATGACCACTTTCTCTATGTACACGCAAAATCACAATAGCTACCCTTACGTGCATGCAACATGTGTCTTTCCTAACACAATTACTTTTACTCAATGCACATATTCTTTTCATGAAACAAGTAGAGTTCTTGATATGATATGAACACTATTCATATATCTTCCAAAAATAGGAAACTCTATTTTTGTTTCAAGAAATCTACTCATAAAATCCATCCTCTTCATACATGAAGTATGCATACTTTTCCTAAAAAGAAAACTACATTTACATGTTTATAAAACATATGCTTTCTTTACCAAGAAAACATATAAATTATTCAATCTTTTCCCACATGCATTAACCTATTTTCTTTATCAAGAAAACATATAAAAATAATCATCTTTTACCACATGCATTAACATATTTTTCTTCACCAAGAAAGCATATAAAATACTTAAACTTTTACTGCATGCCTTACCACGTTTTCTCCACCAAAAAAACATATAAATTATTTAATCTTTCACTACATGCATTAACATAATATTTTCCAACAATCCAGAAACAATTTATTCTTCTCTATTAGGAATGTAGTTACTTATCTCATGGTGTAAAAACACCGTGCCTTGCAATAGTCTTAGATTCCTTCGCTCACTCTCACTGCCTTCTTTCGTTGCCTGCTTCCTTCGTTGACAGCATTCAAGAGCTTGAGGTCCCTGCTCTGCCGCAGCCTCAGACCTCCTTCCATGCTCGATATAAGGAGTATGAGTTCCTCTCATTTCTCTGAAAATTACCCTCTCCATCTGCCAGAGGAATGAACAATATACTCGGCTTCCTCGTGATGTCTATATGCGTGAGGGTTTCAAGCAGTGGCGTAACCATTGGAGACGAGGGCGAGAAGTGAATGCTTAGGCAAGAGACAACTCTAAAAATTCCATTTCGCCTGAAGGATCTCAGACCACGGAATACCATTGTAGAGGTTTTGAATGAGAAGTCTATTTTTGGGCATGAAACCTCTACCCCTCACCAGAAAACAAGAAAACCGACGAGAATGACTTACGAATGAGACCAGACAACGAGGGGGTGGGTTAGTTACTCTCTAACGTCTCTGGACAATCGACACCATCCATTGTTCATAGATCTAATGATTCATCGAGGAGTGACAGATCTCGTGGTGGTAATCGCCAAGTGGATGGACCAAATACACCATATAGAGGGTTTTGGAAACAGGTCGTCCCCATACCAAGACACGTTTAACAACGTTTAATGATAGCCTCCCACTCTCCTCTATTGAGCACTCAAAGGCCACCCCACTTCTCCGCCAGACCAACCGCTGCATGCCTCCCCTTTCTTGATTTTAGTTTTCAAAAATAACCAGAATTAGTTTTGTAACTAACTCGTAACTTTCATTTTACATTGACTTATTACGATAGGGGTATTACATATCATGTTCGATATTCAAATAAAATTTCGTTTAAATGGTTTTGAAAATGTGATTTGATATAACACTTTTAAAGTGGGATAATTTTTTGAGTGTGGTTATTATATATTATATATATTAGAATGGGGATTTTAGAATTTTAATTTGCTATAGTCTAAAAATTATGTTTCTTGCTTTGAAAATTATGGAAATTCTAGTCATATTTTGAAAAAATCTCACACTTATTTTTGTAAGTCTAAGTAAAAGCTATCAAAATTTATAATTTTAGGTTCTTTAGAGGTTTTTTATGGTGTTGAATTTATTTCCACCATTGAAAACATGATTCAAACACTGCATCTACAAGACTTTTTGAAGTTTTTTTCCCTGGATTACAAAAGTTGAGGCAATTCCTCCGCCTCGGTAGACAACTCCTTTTAATTTAATTATTAAATTATAAGAATTTAAGCAATATCTTAAAATATGGTTAATAATAGTAACATGTTTAAGATTGAAATTTATTTTAAAAGTAGTCATATTATTTTTGTCATTTTAATTAAATTGATTAATTAAAATAAAATAACTTTTTTAAGACATGTGGTATTAGTAATCCATGGTTTTGGCCCATGGTATTCTAACAAAGCTTATTTACAAGATAAAAATGGTCAAGTGGAAATGAATATCCATAATTATTAATCTAATAATATTGTTACCTGTTCTTTTAAATGTAGATATGTTTAAATCACATATTCATTATTTTTATAATAATAATAATAAAATTTGATTTTAGTTGATTTTTTCCTTTTAACATTGGCCATGTGAAACGTATTATGAAAAAATTATTTTGATTCCTATGGGTGTTTAACCACCATTTAATTTATTTGGCTACACTAGTTATTGGGTGGATGATAGGGATTTAACCTCGACACTATATTCTAAAATATTCTTAGTAGTAGTGACAAATCAAAAGTTGAGATTTATGTAAAAAGTAGTTATAGTCTTTCTAATTTTTTAATTAAATTGATTAATTAAAGGAAAAACAGTCATATGAACAAGTGCCATATGAAATGAGTTATGGTTTTTGGAGCATGTGGTATTGGTAAACCATGGTATTGACTCACAATATTGTAACAAAGTTTATTTAAAAGTTAAGAATATTTTTACATGTTTTTATAAATGCGTATATCTTTAACTCATAAATTAATTCTCTTTTAACTTAATGATCTTATAATATAACTAATTTAAATAAGTAAAAAAATACTATTTTTTATTATTTTTTAATCTTGGTAATTTTTTTCATATTTAGTCATAATTATATTTATAGTTATCTTATGTTCACCATCATTGGATTTATATGACTTTGTCATTTTATATTCTTAGAAAAATTTTCTAATATGATTAACAACAATTTGATATAACCAGAACGATTTCTATATTTCTCCCTCCACCTATTATTATCTATTAAAATTTTGACCCATAATGATCAACTTCTAAAAATAAACATTATGAGTACATGGAAGATATATATTTATATGATTTAGTATTTCTTGAATAACCAAATAATAGTTTATTTCTTAACATTAACCTAAAAGTTATACTTAAACACAAACCTTATTTAGATAATCATTCTCTATTTCTTTCTATTTTCTCCTCTTATTTTATTTTCATTCCTTTTTTTTAATTAATTAACCTCTCTTAAACATAAACCTTATTTACATAATCATTACTCTATTTCTTTCTATTTTCTCCCTTTATAGTTTCATCCATTTTTTTAAATTAATATTTTAATTAATTTATATATTATATAAATATATAAATCCATGTTTTAAAGATATTTCTAAGTTTTGTTCTCTATTTTTGAGAAATGACTTTCTTTTACACGATGGAACTTCATTCACTTGCTACCCCTTATAAACACGATGGAATAGAACTAATGGATGGTTGACGATGATTTTGAATGGAAAGTGGACAATTTTTTTTAAATGCATTATATTATTGTAATTAGTAATTAATAAATTAAATTATGAATAAAAAATTTTAAATATATTTTTGGAATAATTATTTTTAATGGATTTTGTTTTCATTATTAATTAACACTATTACATTAATAAATGTGGTTGATATATGTCCATAAGTCTATATGAATGAGAGACAATATCACATTAGTAAATATGGAGATAAGCCATAGTAATGGCCCATGATATTATAACAAAGTTTATTTACAAATTAAGAATCTCCACCATAAAATAGGGATAAATATATTAAATTAATTTTTCATATCTAAATTAAAATTAATTGTTTCACGGAGTCTTGGGTGAGTGCTCTATCAAGACACTCCTTGATGTGAAGTCGCGGGTTGTATTCCTACCAAGTTTACAAAAAAAATTAAGTTCGTTGTGTATTTATTTTTAATGTTTTTGAAAAATAATAATAATAATAATAATATTATTATTATCGAAAAATTTGATATTAAATTGATACATGAGAATTTTTCATTTAAAGGTTATAAAGGTATATATATTTTAATCCTCTTTGAATTTGAACCTATAACATTTTACCATAGAAACACATACTCTTAACCATTGCTTTATTTTTTTTGGATTTCTCTCCTTTATATTTGTACTTTTTTAACATGAAATTTAGATTTATAATTTCTCCATTCCACATACAAAAGAAATATATGTAAAATAAACAATTCAATAATGTGAAAATTTTCCAAACTATAAATGCATACCATATACTTAGTAGGTACTCGTTCAAATCAATAGTGAAGAGTGTTTACTTATTGTTTCAAATTAAAAATGGGGAAAATTTTTACTCACTCATTATTAGAGAAAAGTAAAGCGTAATAAAAAAATTATTAACATCGTTAACATTCAAGTGATGGAAAAATTATCACATCAATTAAATAACTCACTTTCATTTAAACTAAACATTTCCATTTATTTCTTTTGGTAGGTAAGCACCTACATGGGGTTTGAACTAGTGACCTATTGCAAGGAGTGCTTTAATAGTGTACCCATTCACCATCAATCTAAAGCCCCATGGGCCTAAATATTTCCATTTAAAAAATAAGAAATAAATATGCAGCAATATAACATGACATTGAAAATAAAATATAAATAAGTAGGATCATGCAAGAGATCGATTACCTAAGTCATAAGAACTTTTACAAGGAAATATTTCTTATTTTATTAAAATATAATGAATTATCTTTATCTTTGATCGAGGTGGATGTTGGTGGCCACCCACCTATCCCATTTGAACTCCCACGACCGTCTCTTTCAGTTTTTCAATTTCCGTAATTGTAGCACAATTTACTACTTTCAGCAGATTTTTGGGTCCTGAACTTTTGGAGCCGTTTTGAGGCCCTAAACGATGCTTTTTGGGAAATCTAGAAGCAACATGGGACCATGGATTGATGTTTCTCTTCCCAAAGTTATATTTCTCGGATAGATATTTCTAATGAACTATTGTACGCGTCAAATGGAGATCCAGTGCCAAAGTTATGACCCCAAGGAATTGATGTACCAATTTACCCAAACGGGCCCACAATTTGACATTTCATCTTCTAGGGTTAGGTTTTGGGATGTTAAAGGTTTTCCATTATTTTTCAATAATAAATAGGCCTTTGAAGCTCATTGTAACACAGTTCAGAGACATGTAGCCACCTCATCTATTCTCAGAGATAAGCTACCATCCCCTACCTGTCTATTTCCATTTTTTGTTTGTAAGCATATCTCAGTATTTTACATTAATGAAATGAAGTATTATTTCCACTACATTTTTATGTTTATGGTTATCTCTGTAATTTGTTGTGTCCCTATTTAAATCTGAATCAGTCTTGGAACTAGGGAATGTACAAGGGTTACATAGATTGTACAAGGGTTTTACATAGATTGTTTTTGATAAGTAGGTAAATATATTCATTTTTAGGATGTGATTATAGAGCTTCATGTTCAAAATCCATGATACTTATGATGTAGTGGGGAACATACACTTTAAATTAAAATTGATTTAAACAAACTATTTTTGGCATGGCATTTTACATTATTCTTGATGCTAGCATATTAATAAATACGATAAGTTTTACACTAAATTATGTATTTTTAAATATTTCTTTTAGGTGTTTAAGGGATTTTTTTAGGTGCAATGATATAAAATGCTTAATTAAAAAATTAAAAGGCTTAATTTTATTTTTTTTCAACCAATTTACACTAGACGATAACTAATATATATTTTAGAATATCTAAATTTTTGGTAAATTTGTATAGAATAACAGTTAAATAATTATGATAAAGTCCTATCTTAAATCTTGTTCAACTTGAGATGTTATTGGGTTTTTTTGTTTAGGAATGACCATCCTTAACATAAAGACTTCATAACTACAGTTAACTTACATGATCACTCGTTATTGTGAGACCCACACAAGCTTTCCAAAGGCGACAATAATTACTTCAGGAAATATGAGAAAGAAAGAGAGAAAATTTTAACATCCTCGAGGCTAAATATAGCCTATGAACCTCTCTTAGAGTGCAAAACTTGAAAAAAATATGCACTTCAAGATATTTAATCCTCTATATATGCATTTAGCATGTGTAACTTTTCATTTTTAAAACTCGATTTTTGAATGTATAAATGCATACAATGCCTTGAAAGTTTACTTGGACATTTGGATTGTGTAAACTACACCACATAAATTTTAAATTTCAACAAATCTTTGCTAGACAAAATTTAAATTTAAATTTAAAACATGAATTAATGGCTCCAAATTAATTTAAAATTTTTAAAAAGAGATACATGAATTAATGGCTCCAAATTAATTTAAAATTTTAAAAAAGAGATACATGAATTAATGGCTCCAAATTAATTTAAAATTTTTAAAAAGAGATAACTAAAATTCTAAAACAGACTCCCTTCTTTACGTTGATTCTAGAATATCCTCTGAAGGTCATAGAATTTAGTCATTTCCTTTGTGCAATTACATTTTTTTTGGGTGATTGCCCACTAGGTCCTATGGTAATGTTTCTCCTCATTATCTTGTATGTTATAGCTTGGATATAATACATATATAGAATTTTGAAATAGTGGTATGATTGGAAGAAATGATTTAGCTAGGTGGTTCAAGCAACATGTCACACAGACATCCACCCAAGTGTGAGACAAATTTCTTCCTCTCCATCTTCCACACTTTAGATTGTTATCTTTCCTTTGCTACAACATTTTTGCAATAACATCATAAACATATTCAATTCTTTCTTAGTATATTTACACCTTTATGGACACTTCTATGTATTTGGTATATAGCATTTGCAATTTACAAAATAACGCGGATAGCACATTTTATATAAATTAAAAATTGTAAATTATATCGTGGAGGTGACATTTGGTTGCAGGTAATTTTACACTGTAAAAGGATACTACACACTCAACACCATACTACCAAAACAAACAATGACACCGCGAGCATGACGAGGAAAAATCACTAGTTTTAGGTCTATTGAATTTTCAAAGAACCGTCTTAGGTGTATGAGATATACAACACACCACGAGCTCTGCATGCAATAACGACAAATATGCTTCGTTGCTCATTTTTCTTGCTCGCACGTCAACGGTTAAATGGATTTAATGTAATTCAAGATCTTTTGCGTACCCGAATCAGTTCTCCTACGAAGTTGAACTCAGCAGTTTCGAAGCAATGACTACAAGTTCATAGCCATTCGTTGTTTGCATGTAAGTTAATTATACCCCTTGTTTTCAAGGAAAACCTTGGAAATCAAGGGATTTGCTTTCGAGGATTTGTGAGTCTTTTGATGGATAGTTCTAGTTTTGCAGATATCAAAATCTTTGTTGATGCATATGAAGATGTAATAGCATATGGTGATTTAGTTTTTTTTGTGATGTCTATTTTTTTCGCTTAAAAAAAATCTCAAGGATGCCATAGTAGTGAATTAGCGAATTGTAGCCTGCCAAATCATTACAACAGAGGAGGGGGAAGAGCATGCATAACTATTACTGAAGATGAGATGGAAGCAAACAACGTACTTTTATGAATAGATTGAATGAATCATGAGTTTGAAAGATCTCGAGCACCAGTGGACTCTAGAAAACATCAAAATGAAACTTATCACCCATCGAATTGATGATTATTTTGTTTGATCAATGGTTTAATGATTGTATTTGCTTTTTGCAGGTGTGATTAGTATCCTGAATTTGAGGAGACATTTGTTAGTGACTCAGTCGAGAGATAGCAAACCTTGTGTGGAAGGAGTAACAAATTCGCCTCTAGTATCGGTCTTTGAGCAGTGAATAGAACCAAGTGAACCTTCCTTGAATCTGCTCAACAAATTTGGAAGAAGATTCAGTTTTCTTTTTAAGCAAAACCGTTAAGCAAGAACCAATTTTGATTAATTTTGTAGTGTTATAAAAGATGGGAAAATTATGTTAAAGGATGGGGGATCGAGATCTGTAGAATGGGAGAGCGCATTCTGAAGGCCGTGGAGCAAGTATGAAACGAAAGTACTGAAAAGAAATGTTGGTTAACTTTACTGTGAATATGGAATTTTTAACCGAAAATCTTTACGTAAGTGTGGTTTGTTTGGTTTGTTTCAATTGAATATATTTACATCTTTCCTCTTTTCCATAGTCATTTTTATTTATTGTCTTCTTAATGTTTCATTATGATTTGATTCTTAAATGTAATTTGGAAGATAGTATGTTTTTGATTTATGGATTGGACTATCAATGAATAGTGAAAATATTTGCATTTTTTTTCATGTTTATTAGTTTCATTTTAATGGTTTATAATAGATTATTTAGCAATTTGTATTCTAAGGGTGATATTGATTGAGATATTAGTTCAATCCAAATTTTTGCCCATTGTGTTCAAGAATTTAGATCGTAAATAATGTTATTTTTACGTGAGTTGGATTAACATAGGTTTTTTAAAGCAGTTTTTAATGTGTATTTATAATTGATTATTTATTTATTAATTTAATTTATAAATGGATAATCTAAACATTATTTAATTTTTTTGAAATCGAGTATAGATAATTTAAATATCATTTAATCTTTTGACGTAAAGTTAGTTTTCCAATTTATTTTGGCGGAAAGCTACATAGTATTTGTTAGTTAAGCCTTTAGTCTTGCATTCGATGATAATTTTTGATATTTAATCATTTAAACTAGTCTAGTTTGATCTTTCTCTATTTGAAAATTTTGAAGGCTTACATGTTCATAGTTTTCATCTTTTATTTTTATACTATAAAGAGCCGTAAATATTTAATAGATTTATAATTGCATTCTTATTCTAGGATTAGTATTCTATTTGAATTTGAATACTTAGTATAAGATATAGTCATTTTTACATATTCATGGCTAGTTACAATGCTCCTTGGCACTTTAGCTTTTGTATTATATTTCTATATATTTTGTATCATGCTATGCTAATTTGTAAGATATTGTATTAATCATCTAATTAATATAATAACTGAAATTAGCATAAACAATAGCTTTAGATTAACCATAGGATAGTGATAGGATCTTCAAAAGAGGAAGAGGTGAAAGGCCAACAAAGCCTTAAAAACCATCAAGAGTGGTCATCCCAATCATCTTGAGATATTTAGAGAGCTCAAGTTTGGATCACTTCTCCTTCATTAGAAAAGGCTATAAAACTAGCATCAATAGGCAGTAGATGAAGTTTCCCAAATATGGAAGTGATTGCAATAGATTCCAATGCACCTTAGGGAAGAATGCCAAAGGCAAAGTATAATAGTTTAAATTAAAATTAACAAGTGCAAACCCAAAAGAAATATAAGAATAAGTGATAAGAATAGGAAGTACCACACAAGAGGTTGCCTTTACTACCAAAATATGCAAGTGTTGACCCATTACAAAAGGGTTTACGACCACTACAACTCCAAGTGAAATCCCCAGAAAAAATCTTCAAATGAGTGGGATACCTCATATTCTCAACCAACATTGAAAGTTATAGTGTCTCCCCACTCCCCTTGTACATCCCAATTTGTGTTCTCTCCATTAAAATTTTTAGAGCCCGAACAAAACTCAGTGCACTTAGCTCCATTGTCTCGAGTAGAAAACCACATTTTAGGAAAAATTAGGCATTATCTCCCTATGTTTGCAGCAAATTCCCATGCCCTTTCCCCTCCTTGCTGGAGGACCTCCAAAGAAATCCACCTGTGGTAGAGAAAGTACTTGCGGATGACATAAAAATCATAGTGAGAATACACTATAGTTAGAGGTGAAACAAGGTTGGTTACTTTCTATGTCTATAAATTCAAATATGAACACTCATGTGCTTTATACATGGAAACCATTGATAGGGATCAAATATCCCAAGATACAAACCTCTTTTTTGAGTGCAAAACTTAAGGAAATGTTTTAACCTCAAGAAATTTGATCCCTCTTGGCACTTGATAGATCCAAGGTTAAGACTCTATATATTATTATATAATATATATATATATATATATATATATATATATATATATAATATATATATATATATAATATTATATTGTTTTTCTTTCATATTCCCTTTCTCTTTCTCACCCCACAAACATTCACACACTCTCCTCTCTCTCTCTCTTCCCTCTATCTCTCCTCTCTCCCTCACTCCCTCCCTCACTCTCTCTCCATTTGTCCCTTGTCAGTCCCTCTGCACCATTTTGCTTGTATTTCTTTTTCATCCCTCCCTCTCTAACCCCCTCCAACTCCATGTCTTTCTCCCTCTCTTTGCCCTTCTCTCTCTCTCTTACTTTCTCTCTCTATCATTCTCTCCCATCTTCCTCTGTCTCTCTCCCTCCTTCCATTGGCTTTCTCATAAATTTGATTCCATGATATAAATACTTAATTGATTGTAAAATATTAAAACCATATTTTGGATTAATCATGTCAAAGAAAAT
Source organism: Pinus taeda (assembly GCA_000404065.3). Classification (NCBI taxonomy): domain Eukaryota; kingdom Viridiplantae; phylum Streptophyta; class Pinopsida; order Pinales; family Pinaceae; genus Pinus; species Pinus taeda. Next base: position 10,855 of record APFE030938209.1, read on the forward strand.
ACAATAATGAAAAACTTAAAATATGCACTATCTTTTCTCTATTATTGTTAGCCAATTTGCTTTCTCTGGTAGCTTAGATTCTTAGTTAATATGGATCTATGATGGTTCTTAATAAACTTTTTATATTTATTAACTTTCACATCTTATATTTAAAAGATTCTCATTTTTATTTTATTAAATTGCTTTATTTTATCAGAATATTTTAGTATCAAGAGGATAGGGTTTAGATACATCTTAAATGTAATTATAACAATTTTCATTTTAGATTTAATTAAAAAAATGTTATAGAATAGAATTAAAGTAAAATATTTTAATTGTGTAATAAGTTATGTTTTTTAGGCACGTGGTATTGATAAGCCATGGTATTGGTCCATGGTATTGTAACAAAGTCTATTTACATGTTAATAATATCCATGGTAAAGTGGGGTAAATATGAATGATTAAGAATCATGTCATATTGTTATAAATATTTTGAAAATGAAATAAGATATGGTTTTTGGGCATGTGGTGTTGATAATCCATGGTATTAGCCGATGTTATTGTAAGGAATCCTATTCACAAGTTAATAACAAAATCAAAATATAACAATTCGACTTTAACTTTAACTTTTTATTATTAATGGAGCCAACATTTACATCTTTACACACATCGGGTTTTATATTAATTTTAACTTTTTATTTATTGCTTTTTAACATTTTAATTTTTTGTTTATAACTTTCTTTTTTAAAGGTTATTTAGATTCATAATATTTTAAAAATGTTTTA
>APFE030938210.1:5157-23215 GCA_000404065.3 Pinus taeda
AGAAAATAAATTTCCTAGTCTGTGATATGAGCTTGCTGCCTTTCTTAGCAGTGATCAAAGAGGTGGCAGTAGGTGGGGCTATCTCTGGTATCCTGTATAATGAATTACTCAAAGGAATAATGAGAGCACGAGGTCTTGACTCTTATGGAACTTACACCATTTTCCTGTGTCCTTCTTCAGCTTCGTGGTGTTGTTCTTTTCTTGCGGCTTCGATGGGTTGTCTTGGGTCACCCCGCCTTGGCTCTGTCCTTCAGGCTTCGGATTTGCAGCTCCAAAGTCTCACTTCTTCTATTTGAACTTTTGCTCGATTTTGACAGCGTATCGGTATGCTCTGCAAGTGAGGAGATGTTCAAGAACTCCATCTCTTCCTGGAAGTATCTATGTAGGCAACCTTGGTATTTGAGTAAGATGTAGCTCAGAATCTTTGATACCTAACTGTGTGCGAAGGGTATGAAAAAAATTTTTGAACTCCGGCACATCTTGGTCTCGTCCTTGCCGTAATGTGGTCCATTTGATGTATTTGTCCTCATAGCTTTTGACAGGGTAGTACTGCTCCTTGATGGCATCTCAGAATGAATCCCAAGTGGGTGCGGCTGAAAATAGAGAGCCTGTGCTTTCATCCTTCTGCTCGCAGTAGGTTTCCCACCAGTCCTTGCCATGGGGGGCTGCTTTGAGAAGAGCGAAAATAATCTTTTCCCGACTTGAAAATTCATGAACAGAAAAATAACCCTCTAGCCGATTTAACCATTTATCTATGGCATCTGCATCTATTTTACCCTCGAAGATGGGGATTTCAAAATTAACTTGTCCCTTGAAGGGCGTGGCATTTCCAGAGTAGCTACTGGAAGCCGATGTGTCACCTCTGGGTAGCCACTAAAGAATCTGCGCAAAGTTATCCATCATCGCGTTCCTTTGCCACTAGAGGGCTTCTTCGAGCAAGATTGTGATAGGATCTCCTGCCCCCTCATCTTTCTTCTCATCCGCCATGGGAGGCCGTCGGGATTTGTGAGGCTGGTCTTGCAAAGGTTCGACCAGTTCAAGCCCTAACTCCTTATATCCCGACCTCGTTGGGGACATGCAAAGAAAAACAGAGAAAAAGCAGACCTTCTAATACCACTGATCTGGATTCAAACAGGAACGCAACCAAATACAAAGATAACCATATACACAAAGATGCAGTGGACATAATACTTCATTTCATTAATGGAAAACACTGAAATATGCTTACAAACAAAGTTGAAAATAAACTAGCTAGGGCGATGGTAGCTTATCTCTGAGAAGAGATGTGGCAGCTACATGCCTCTGAACTGTTCCCCAAATTGTGTTACAATGAGGCTCGAAGGCCTATTTATTGTTGAGAAACAATGGAAAACCCTTCACATTCCAAACCCTAACCCTTGAAGATGAAACGCCAAATTGTGGGCCCCGTTTTGGGTAAATTGGTACATCAATTTCCCGGGGTTGTAACTTTGGCATACGATCTCCATTTAACGTGTATGATAGCTCGTTAGAAAGATCTATCCGAGAACTACCACTTTGGGGAGGGAAACATCGGTCCGTGGACCCATGTTGGCCCTAGATTTCCCAAAAAATGTCGTTTAGGGCCTCAAAATGGCTCTGGAAGTTCAGTACCCGAAAAAACTGCTAAAAATAGTAAATTGTGCTACAATTACGGAAACTGAAAAACTGAAAGAGATACGGAAACTGAAACACTGAAAGAGATAGTTGCGGGGGTCCAAATGGGATAGGTGGGTGGCCACCAACATCCACCTAGATCATTCCTCCCCCCTTAGGAAGCAATGCTCCCCATTGCGTTGAGTTCCTCCATCTACTAAACTTGTCCTGCAATCTCTGATGTGTCCAGTAATGGTGGGAAGCATGGTCGACGACGGTCCACATTGAACACTTGGTACAGGCGAAGGAATGGAGGAATGATGTGCGCCAAAGCATTGTTTCCCGTAGCCTTGGTGCTGGTGTAAGGACCATGTCGGAGTGGTCGGAGTTTCTGATGGGCTCTTGTAAGGCATTCTTTCTGCAGATGTAACCAAACTTTGTCGCCCACCTGAAACTTATGTGGTACCCCTGTGGGTGAGGAGAAGTTGTTCCTGTGTTCTGTCATGACCGTATACCTTTGCTGGTGCTGCTGCTACGTGGAGGAACCCTTTGCAGGGGTCCATGATGTAGCAATGATCTTCCCCTTACTTTGGGAGTGAACCAAACAGAAAATAAATTTCCTAGTCTGTGATATGAGCTTGTTGCCTTTCTTAGCAGTGATCAAAGAGGTGGCAGTAGGTGGGGCTATCTCTAGTATCCTATATAATGAATTACTCAAATAAATAATGACATCATGAGGCCTTGACTCATACACAACATGTCGCCTCCACAAGTATGGCTGGCCTAATAATACATCACAAACATCCAGAGGTGTAACATCACACAATACCTCATCTGTGAATGGTTTGATGCTGTAGGGAAGGCGGCAATACTGGCGAACTTTGAGATCTCGTCCTTCATGAAGCCACCCGATACTGTACGACTGTAGGTGTGGTGTAGTCGATAGGCCCAACCGCTTCACAACCTCAGCTGAAATGAGGTTCTTTTGGTTGCCACTGTCAACAATGAATTGCAGCGGCGAACCCTTCACCCACATGTGTGAGTGGAAAAGACGTTCCCCCTCCTCTGGCTCTTCGAGCTCATTCTTCTGGATCTTGGCAGTGGCAACAGTGGCGCTGGGATCTACATCAATGATCTGCTTCCCTTTACCATTCCCCTTGTCGGGTTCTGGCTCAAGGTCGAAACATGCGTTTGATTCGGAAGCCTTCAACTCGGCCACCAGTGACTGCTTGGTTCGACACTCACTTGTGTTATGAGTGGGACTCTTATGGAACTCACACCACTTTCCTATGTCCTTCTTTGGCTTCGTGGTGTTGTTATTTTCTTGCGGCTTCGACGGGTTGCCTTGGGTCACCCCGCCTTGGCTCTATCCTTTGGGCTTCGGATTTGCAGTTCCAAAGTCTCGCTTCTTCTGTTTGAACTTTTGCTCGATTTTGACAGCGTATCGGTATGTTGTGCCGAGTGAGGAGATGTTCAATCACTCCATCTCTTCCTGGATGTATCTATGTAGGCAACCACAGTATTTGAGTACCATATGTAGCTCAGAATATTTGATACCTAACTGTGTGTGAAGGGTATGAAAAATGTTTGTGAACTCTGGCACATCTTGGTCTCGTCCTTGCCGCAATGTGGTCCATTTGATGTATTTGTCCTCATAGCTTTTGACAGGGTAGTACTGCTCCTTGATGGCATCTCAGAATGAATCCCAAGTGGGTGCGGCTGAAAATAGTGAGCCTGTGCTTTCATCCTTCTGCTCGTAGTAGGTTTTCCACCAGTCCTTGACGTGGGGGGCTGCTTTGAGGAGAGCGAAAACAATCTTTTCCTGACTTGAAAATTCATGAACAGAAAAATAACCCTCTAGCAGATTTAACCATTTATCTACGGCATCTGTGTTTATTTTACCCTCGAAAATGGGGATTTCAAAATTAACTTGTACCTTAAAGGGCGTGGCATTTCCAAAGTAGCTGCTGGAAGCCGATGCGTCACCTCTGGGTAGCCGCTAAAGAATCTGCGCAAAGTTATCCATCATCGCGTTCCTTTGCCACTCGAGGGCTTCTTCGAGCAAGATTTTGAAAGGATCTCCTGCCCCCTCATCTTTCTTCTCATCCGCCATGGGAGGCCGTCGTTATTTGTGAGGTTGGTTTTGCGAAGGTTCGACCAGTTCAAGCCCTAACTCCTTATATCCCGACCTCGTTGGGGACATGCAAAGAAAAACAGAGAAAAAGCAGACCCTTTGATACCACTGATTTTGATTTAAACAGGAACGCAACCAAATATAGAGATAACCATATACACAAAGATGCAACGGACATAATACTTCATTTCATTAATGGAAAACACTGAAATATGCTTACAAACAGAGTTGAAAATAAACTAGCTAGGGCGATGGTAGCTTGTCTTTGAGAAGAGATGTGGCGGCTACATGCCTCTGAACTGTTCCCCAAAATGTGTTACAATGAGGCTCGAAGGCCTATTTATTGTTGAGAAACAATGGAAAACCCTTCACATTCCAAAACCTAACCCTTGAAGATGAAATGCCAAATTGTGGGCCCCGTTTTGGGTAAATTGGTACATCAATTCCTCGGGGTCGTAACTTTGGCATACGATCTCTGTTTGACGTGTATGCTAGCTCGTTAGAAAGATCTATCCGAGAAATACCACTTTGGGTAGGGAAATATCGGTCCATGGACCCATGTTGCCCCCAAATTTCCAAAAAAACGTCGTTTAGGGCCTCAAAATGGCTCCGGAAGTTTAGGACCCGAAAAAAACTGCTAAAAATAGTAAATTGTGCCACAATTATGGAAACTGAAAAACTGAAAGAGACAGTTGCGGGGGTCCAAATGGGATAGGTGGGTGGCCACCAACATCCACCTGGATCAATCATCCAAGAATTGTTCATTTATGTAATGTAAAGGAGTTTGCTCCCTCGAAGAGGCTGAATTCTAAGGCGTTGATCTATCTTTTCTATCTTTTCTTGAGTTGGTTTCATAACAGGACCATTGCTTCCTAAGGGGGGAGGAATGATCTAGGTGGATGTTGGTGGCCACCCACCTATCCCACTTGGACCCCCACAACTGTCTCTTTCAGTTTTTTAGTTTCCGTAATTGTAGCACAATTTACTATTTTAGCAGTTTTTTGGGTCCTAAACTTCCGGAGCCATTTTGAGGCCCTAAACGACATGTTTTGGGAAATTTTGGAGCAACATGGGTCCATGGCCTAATGTTTCTCTTCCCAAAGTTGTAATGAGCGGATAGATCTTTCTAACGAGCTATGGTACATGTGAAACGAAGATCAGGTGCCAAAGTTACGACCCTGGGATGTTGATGTACCAACTTACCCAAAACGAGGCCCACAATTTGGCGTTTCATCTTCTAGGGTTAGGTTTTGGGATGTTAAGGGTTTTCCATTGTTTGCCAATAATAAATAGGCCTTCGAGACTCATTGTAACACAGTTCAGAGGCATGTAGCTGCCACATCTCTTCTCATAGATAAGCTACCATTGCCCTAGTTGGTTTATTTCCATTTCTGTTTGTAAGCATATTTCAGTATTTTACATTAATGAAAGGAAGTATTATTTTCACTACATCTCTGTGTTAAAGGTTATTTCTGTAATTTGTTGCGTTTCTGTTTAAATCTGGATTCTTGTTACAGCAAGAAACAAAGATACGTTGCACTCAGTTTGGCAAAGGCATAGTACATGGTTGCAAGTCAAGAAGAATGTGAAGACATCTAGATGAGGAAGATCGTGGTTGGTTTGTTTGGTCAGCGGATAAATCCAACTGTGATTTACTATGATAATAAAATTTGTATCAAATTCTCTAAAAATCCATTTTTTCATGATTGGTCCAAGCATATTGATATCCGATATCATCATCTACGAGATTGTGTATTGATGTGAATTATGTTGTTGGAGTACATTCCCACTGAGGAGCAAGATGCTGACATTTTGACAAAGGCATTGTCAAAATGTCAATTAGGGTTTTACATAGACAGGATCGGGGTAGCTAATAATCCCTTTCTTGTTGAGAGGGAGTGTTGAGAAATGACAACAAAAAATTCCAATTTAATTTTTCATTGAGTTAAACTATGAATTAAAATCGAATTCTATTCTTCTAACAACTTGTAAATAGATAATTAATTTTAATTGACCTAATTAGCTTAGGAATTTCGAGTTGGCAGTCTTTATGTAATCATGTATATGTTATCCCTAAATTTTAGGGGTCCGGGATGAGTTTATTTGAGTTGTAATTAAATAACTCAGTTTGACTGAGTTATAGATAGTTAAAATAGTACTCAGTTTGACTGAGTTATAGATAGTTAAAATAGTTCTAACTATTTGTGGAACTAGTAGAGGACTAGTAGTGAATTGGTACACTGGTGCATCCTCGGTGCTACTCCAACTAACTGAAGATTCCCTCATGAGAAACTCATGCATGTTAGTTTAGAGAAAGACCCAATTGAGACTAGAGTGCAGGGACAGTGTACTATCAATTTGTAGAATGATCCGAGTTGTACAGATCATGCATGCAATGAGAAGAAGCCCTAGTTTTGGATTGCATAGTCATGGAAGAAGGAATTGCCAATTAAATATAGGTCATTCTGCACAGGAATTGAGTAAGGAAATAGGGGCTTGGTAGGCAACAGAAAATAGCTAAGTGTTGGTCACTGCGATCTTGTGAGATAGAGAGTTGATCATACTTGTGTGGAATTGTTCTTGTGGGAACAAGCCTTGTATTATCACTCAGATTTCTGATTAATGCATTAGATAGTCAGGGTTTTGAGAAATGGCTTTCCCTAAAGAAACAATTGTGTTATGTGTCTTTGATTATCTCCCTCTTGTCGATTATTATTTTCACCAATTCTTGGTTTCTGTTGTTTAAAGAGTATAGGAGATTCTTGTCTTGTGTTTTAATACATTACATAAACTATGAATCTCCAGGAAAATCTACACCCGATGAAACTCAACAATGGTCCAAGGAAGGAGCTAAGAAATGACACAACAACTAAGAAAAGAGGAAACAAGGTGGACAATGCCCAAGCAGTACATTGAGGGGGAACACCAGATGCAAAGGAGAGAAAATTTACCATGACATAGGAAATGGAATTTCCCTTGAGGCCACCTCCTTTTGTTTTGTCATAATTGAAAAAATAATTCATAAATAATAATAATTCAAAAAAAAATCAAGCCCTAGTACTCTAAATTAACATCAAGTTTGTGCAAATTTTGGTTGCCTTCTCTCACTAATGGTCACACTTGCAAATTTGATTGTTATTTTAAGAAGGGTAGGCTGAGAAGGAACTCAATGGTGGCTCTAGATGTACATACCCCACCATCATTACTACTTGTGATCTCACCCTAATCTTGACCATTAAGCAATTACAGGTTTGCCATCAAATTTTAGTGATGTTGCACGATCTTTCGTGCAGCAAAGTAATGGTTTGAAAATAACAGTGGGAAGGGCGTATAACAAGTCCTCATCCATGGGTGCTTAGTAGGACAATAGACCGACACCCTCCCACTTGGCACTTCTTAATCATCCCATCCTCGGTAATAAGATATCATGCCATATGAGGTGATAACATATTATATTATAAGTGAGGTTAGTATTTGATTTTTTTATAAAATTAAAGTTTAAATATTATTAAGAAGTATATGATCTCAATGAAGATTATAAAAAACTTTAGTTCTTATGAATATCATTGACGATGAAATCATTTGTCTGGTTTCAAGAAAAAGTTAGAATTTTTTTTTATTAGTAAAGGATGCTGAAATTTCATTTTTGTATGTTTTGGTTTTTTTTTTTTTCTTTTTTCTTTAAAGGAATTTGCCGATATAATTAATTTTGGGAGAGATTATTTGTTTGTTACTTGAAATGCATTTTTTTAATGTACAAATGGATTTAGGATAAACGTATTGCGCCAAATGGCCCTCTAACTCATTATAGTAAAGATGTTGTAACGTAATGTGATGTTTATCTCGTTTGTTATATTTTAAGTTATTTTGAGTAATGAGGATGATGTTGTTTGGTTGGATAAATTGTGGGTATTCAAAATTTAACCTTTTATTATTGACTATCGAAATATTTCCAACTTGGTGGTGCAAAAAAATTGACAACGCATGTTTTAGTCATGGTATTGTTGGTAACATACTAGAAGGAGGTTTTCATTGAAAAGGATGTCCATCTTATCCGTTGTAATTTTTCCTTGAATAATAAGGGTAGTGAGCTATACATAGACACTCCTTATCTTTCTTGGTCTAGTTGGTTGGAGTTCCTTAAGAAGGTTCATCATGTTTTATTTATGTGGAATTTATGATGGTGGTGATATGTCTAGTACTTGGTTTATTTGTTTCTTTTTGAATTAAAAGAAGTTGTTTTGTGGTGTTTTTTTTCCAATTTAGAAGATTAGTTTGTTATAGATCTTTTAAGGTAGATTATTTTCTTGTCTTCTTGAACATTTACATTACTTTTATTGAAATATGAAAACCATATAGCCATAATTTTTTAAAGGGTTTCCCATTTTCTTTTTAAAATATATGTACATTAATTATCCTCAAATAGTTTCTAGCATCGAAAAAACATTTCAGATTTTTCTCAGGTGCATGGTAAGGAAATCTCTCACATTAGTGGTGATTCTTAGGGCCATTTATGTTTTAAAAGGAAGGTTGCAAATCAAGTTAGGGAATCCTTTTACTTTATCGTGGCTATTCTTTCCTACTAAGAAATTAATTGATGTTTACTAGTTAGAAGGTTATGGCATTCACAAGGATTCCATAACATAGTTGAAGTTACATCATTATGGATGCACTTCAAGCCAAAGTATGCCTTATTATTTTTTCAAGCATATATTTTTCAAGGAGTTGATTAAAACAATTATTCCACCCCTTTGGATTCCTCCCAAGGATCCTTTATTATGGTGAGGCTAGATGACACTCTTGATATGGCTATAGGTGTTAGAGCTTAACACAATCATTTCTATTTACCAATATTACATGTTGATATGTAAATTTAATCATCTTTAACCATCAAATGTAAGTCGTTCACAGATGTTAGGGGAACCACCAATAATGATAATGGATCTCAAGGTACTATAGTACAATCTATGCAGTGAAAATAAATGAGCTGAAGTCGAACACCACATAGAATATTTCGGTCGAAGGCTAATGATGAGAACCTGTCACCGAAAGCGAGAAAACTTGTCATTAAGGTATGCAAGATCCAAGGCATTGAAGGGAGTTTCTAAGTCAACTTCCTGAATAATGTGTTGATGTCGACAAGAAGTGACCTGTCCTAGGAGGGCCTTAATGTATCCCCCATCAACAACATGAAACAAGTATCAAGATTTGAGACAGAATGTAATGATGCAAAGCTGGTTCAGGAGAGGCAGACATGAACTAAGGCTTAAAGGTATTGTAGCAAATTTTAACTAAGGATGGACTTTCTCTTGAACATATCGACATTCCTGACATGGAGTTAGAAGCATTGACTCAAAGACCCATTATTATGACTTTCATTAAGGTGTGATTACTAAAGAGGCAAGTACATTAAGTACATTCCCTAATACACATCGGTCATGGAGATGAAGTGAAAGAGTGTCATGTTCAAGAGAAACTTTCTGCCATTAATAGCTATTATGCCCTGTTTTCCCAATTTCCTAATCATTTCTGGCCAATATCTCTTTATTTTTGACAAGATTGAGGAGGATAACATATGTTTGATCTATAAGTTCATCCTTAAGATGAATCCTTCTAAGTATTTTTGACAAACCTTGAGAAACATATGTTGGAACAACAATTTATGTCAGTCCATAACACCTGTAAATATTGTAGAGATATTTAGTTTATAGTTAATATTAAATTATGAGAGTCAACTACATGGTTGCCTAAAGGACCAACTAGCTAGTCAATTAGGCATTTAATTGGTCAAGCTATTAAAACATAGCAGTCAACTAATGCATTGAAAAATGCCTAAATTAAGGAGTTTGTTTGTGCCTTAACCAATTTGTGTGGAATTTGTCTTCCTCACTTACAAGGAGTTCATTACATCTCAGTGCTATATAAGATGGCCTTATGGTTCAATGTAAAGAAATAGTGAACACGTGTGTAGTATATTGTGTATGGAACTATTATTTATGTTAAATTATGCTTGATTGAACTTAAGTGTTATAACAATATTTATAGACATCATCACTCTTTTGGAATACTAGCTCTTTGATCTATCTAATCCTTTGATTCTCCAACATGGTATTGAAGCTAGTGGTTTGAGATCTAGCCAGTTGTCTACAAGTCATATGGAGGCTATCAGCTATACATGCTCCCAATAAGTTGGATCTATTTGTTAGATTGAGTCAAGGTTTCTACTTTTAAACTAAATCTAGGATTTTATTTGTAGATCAACATTATGATTTACAAGTAAGAGCTTATGGTTCTAAATAGCCATAACTATGGAATTTTGGCATAAGATATGGAAAAAATGTTGAAGAGTAAAGCATTGTGGAATTCTACATAAATTATAGTTCTATACTAGAATGATGACCAAAAAAAGGTTTGTCATTGATGATAAGGATGATGTTGTAGTAGTCCTAACAACCTACACATACAAGTGCAATTGAATACCTAAATGTTGTCTCAAAAAAGTTGAATATGTTGTTTGATAAAAATAACAAAATGGCAGGCTACGGAAATTGAGAAAGAGTTGATCTCTTTGGATCCTCTCTCCTTGGAAATAATTGAAGATGACTTGGCCTGTGTGAAGGAACTTCAATTAAAATGAAGTGAATGTGGAAAGGATTTTCTTATGAAGGATGATAACCTCAAAGAACTTATCTTAAAGAATATGAATATACCATATCTTGAGTTATGTTTTATATTACACACTAGTTGGACCTCCAAAAAGGATGATGGTAAGGATTATTCATTTGAATATTTCTATAGTTTACTAATTAGGACACACAAAAAATTGCTTTATGAAGGGATTTTTTTTTTTAGAGTTTTACCGATGAGACATGTCCAGGGGATTGAACTTTCGATCACCTGGATAGAAAAGGGCTTGACAACATGTTTTTTTCCAATTGTGCTACCACATGCAGACTCACAATCTTGATGAAGGGAATTTTGAGGTCAAGCATTAGGCCCATTTGTTAAAGGGAAAAAGATGATAGAATTATAGAGAATGGCCTTGATAAAAGAAAGATTACAACTACATAAACTAGATTAATAAGAAGAATCATGGTGATAAAATTTTGACAACAAAAGGTATGAAGAAGAAAGTATACCACTATTGTGGTAAATTGGAACACATAGAGAATGTTGGTTAAGGGAAGTCCAATGACATAGAGGAGAAGGTCAAGAATATTGAAAGAGACATATAAAATAAAAGGTCAAATAACCTCAAGAATCGAACTTTAGAAAATAAGCTAGATAATAATACATCTTGTATTAGTTCTTCTAAAACCTTACATACTTATACTATTAAAGTGAACCAATAGTCAACAACAGTTGTACCCATTATATGGCTAAATATTTTTCTCTTGTTTATTCATTAAAATAGGTTAACAAAAACACCTATGTAGCACATGATTATGAACTCACTATTGTTGGTTGTGGAAAGATTAAATGTTAGAACGATATGACCATTAATGTGTACCATGTACCTAACTTGAGTTCCAACTTGTTGTTTGTGCCTTGACTAACACATACTACCAAAAAGGTAAAGTTGTGGCTATATTGGTTCATTTTGAAGGATGTGCACAAACAACTTTTTTTTTTTGTCAATCGTTTCCTTGTTCTAAAGGATGTATTGTATAAGTTCCCTAAATTTCACAAGTAATGTATGAGACAAATTGCACTCATAGCTCACATCAATGACCAAAGCAGACTTGGCCATGACCAACTTGGACATTTGAGCTTTTGAATCTTCAAATTGGTGGTGAAACGCAACATGCCATAATGGAATACCTAAATTTATTTCCCTCAATGGAGTGTGTGGATCATGTATGCTTGGCAAGCATAGTCAAGAAACAAGGAAAAATAGAGAGCAAAGACTTAATCAGAAATTCTCCACATTGACATGGGTTCCTTGATCAAAGCATCTCTAGTTGGTGCAAGGTATGTACTAACCTTCATTGATGATTTTTCCAAGTATGATTGGGTATATTTATTGAAGAATGATGTAATGTCCTTGAAAATTTTAAAGAAATTAGGCCATTTGTTGCAAAGTAATGCAATTTACCTATGGAATGTTTAAGATATAGCAATGGAGGAGAATATGTAGAAAAGGATTTTCAAAGCTACTTTTCATAGAATGGTATCTCTTGGTGGAGATCTATACCTTTCACATGTTAATATGATGGCATTTTTTAAAGAAAGAACCATTTTTTTTAGAAATTATGCTATGTTTATTTCATATTAAAGGTCTATTGACTATATTGTGTATTTTCTATAGCAAGGGTCAGAAAGAAGTACCAATATATAGTAGTTGCTCCAAAGTACAAGCAAATACGTGAGTTAAAAATTAGAAATACTAACTTAAACCATAAAGATTCATTCAATAATTTGCACGACTCATTAAATCTAAATTAAACATGTCGCAAAAGCAAGTAAATTAAAACAAGTATAAATGGAATGAATGAAATCTCATTACCCAAATGAAAAATAGAAAAATATAATCCCTGCAAGAATAGTTCTGGTGAAAAATGAGACTCTCACCTCCTCCTTGGGAGGGTTCTTTGATAATCATAAATGTGTGGTGATCTCTCCTCTACGACTAAAAATAATAATTGTGAAGTCTAAAATGAAATGGGTAACACTTTGTTACTTTCAATGTGAGGGAAGAAAGATAGTGAAATGGGGAAAACATCTTGAATTCATAGAAAAATAGTGATTATTTTTTATATAGACAAATTAATAAATATGAATGTTTGAACAAATCAATTGAACCATTATTTGAATATGTTATTATATTTCTATTATGGTTAAATTCAAGAGGAAAAAATAATTAAATGGGTTTATGACTTAATTAAGGGTACTAACTTTGGGAAAAGGCAATTTCGTAAGCTATTTTAGTGGAATATGGATAAATATTGTTGGGTAATTTAATTGTCAGTTAAATTACTTTCATTAAAATGTCAATCCAAGTTCGTACACTTGTGAAGTAGACTACACTATATGTGCTAGGAAATTAACTTTTCAATTTCAATGTTTGAATGGAGATTTTATTCTATTGAAGGAAAATAAATTTAAAAATATGCAAAGAACTTGCTCTAAGGAGTACAATGAAATCCTACTCATGAGGTGAATTATAAGCAAGACACACACACATTTCAGAAATTCTATGAGTTTTTAATGTATGAAATCAGATGAATTTTGATTCTTAGGAAAGCGATGAAATGATTTATACTATGAAAACCCTCAAATCCTATCTTATGAGAAGTAATGACTTTATATTCTATGAGAACTTGAAATATTGTTATAAGGGAAGTAAAGACATTTTTATTCTATAGAGACAATCAACTTCTAATCTCTAGAAATCAAAGGTATTCTTATGCTATGAATGTAGCCTTTAACCCTGTATAGAAATTACTTACAAATGAATTCTTAAAACAGAAAAATAAATAATGGCAAGAACGGAAAACAAATATACACAGAGATTTACAATGGATCCCAAAACTGGGACTGTCAGATTGATTTTTCATTATGTTCCTTTCAATGTTACAATATATATATATATATTATATATATATATATATAAAGCATTCACAAACCCCATTCACATTAACCATGGATTAGAACATAATCATAGTTCCCTTGATTGGACCTACAAAATGCCATGGGCAAAAAACCATCATGGAAAAAAACATGTGCAAAACTCATGCACAAAAACCCATGGATAGGTCCGCGCAACTATTATTAAGTCCATGGATTAGAACATAATCATAGTTCCCTTGATTGGACCTACAAAATGCCATGGGCAAAAAACCATCATGGCAAAAAACATGTGCAAAACTCATGCACAAAACCATGGATAGGTCCGCGCAACTATTATTAAGTAATAGGTGGGGTTGTCACCCCCCATACAAACTCTTTGACAGGTGGGGTTGTCACCCCCCATGTGAAAAGAATATAACACACAACCAACATTCTCCCGCTTGTTGTTTTCTTTCCACACAGGGGATCAAAGGAGAGCTTAGTCATTGGTTCAGTCCTGCAATGCCCAAATGATTCATACTATGAAAACCCTCAAATCCTATTTTATGAGAAGTAATGACTTTATATTCTATGAGAACTTGAAATACTATTCTAAGGGAAGTAAATACATTTTTATTCTATAGAGACAATCAACTTCTAATCTCTAGAAATCAAAGGTAGTCTTATGCTATGAATGTAGCCTTTAACCCTGTATAGAAATTACTTGCAAACAAATTCTTAAAATAGAAAAATAAACAATGTATAGAATGGAAAACAAACATACACAGAGATTTTACCATGGATCCCAAAACTAGGGCTGCTAGATTGATTTTTCATTATGTTCCTTTCAATGTTACAATACATATATATACATGACGAAGCATTCACAAACCCCATTCCATTAACCTTGGATTAGAACATAATTGTAGTTTCCTTGACTGGATCTACAAGATGTCATGGGCAAAAAACCATCATGCCAAAAACCATGTGCAAAATCAATGCACAAAACCATGGGTAGGTCTGCTCACCATCTTTGGGTCTTCCCCCATTCTTGGCTCCGTGCAACTATTAATAGGTCTACATAGAAAAAAATATCACAGGGCGTTGCCCCAAACCCCATTGAAGGGGGCAGTAATAGGGGGGGATACCACCCCCCATGAAAACTCCCTAACAGGTGGAGTTACTTCCCCCCATGTGAAAAGAATATAACAAACAACCAACATTTTCCTGCTTGTTGTTTTCTTTCCACACAGGGGGTCAAAGGAAATCTTAGTCATTGCTTCTATTGTACCTTAAGAAACCAATTTCCTGGCTGTGGAGAAATTGTGCTTAAGACATTAATGATTATTGTTTGTTGTCACTTATTTGTCACTTTATTGTTTGTTGTTTTCTTAAATGAAGGACCTAGAAAACTTTGCCTTTAACCCTTAATACATATGTAACCGGAAAATCTCAGAATGCCATTTGTTTTTTTTTTAAAAAGGTCAATTACTTTTGTACTATAAAAACTTCAAGAGAGGAGCAAGTCCTGTTACATAAGATGGGAAGAGCGAAGAAGAGATGATCCAAAATGGGTGCGCAGACCCTTGGTCTGAATCATTAGACTTGAAGTTTGAAATTTGGAAAAGATAACGGCTATATTGCCATGTAAACTGGCCTAATAGAAAGCAGTATTTACAAAACATAGGGTGAATTACATATATTGGTTTACTTAATCATCGGGCAGAGGGTCTTTTTTCTCACTGATCTTTGTAGAGGCCTCTCCTTACATACTTTGAGTCATTGTTTTAATGTGATTAATGACCTCTTCCAGATGGTTGCATTTTTCCTTGAGGCTTTCGATCTCCACCCTCTGTTTCTCTAACTTTTTTCTTTTAGATTTACTGTCTCCCTACACTTCTTCTTTTAGATCATTGAAGTGCTTGACAAAGCGCGCGATCATGAAACAGTGAGCTTTGCACAGAGTGCAGCTGCTATTGGTGATAACCCGGTCAAGGGGGTTCTCAGACATTGCTGGCAGGCCTGGGAAAAACTTGGAGATCGAAAGACAGAGGGTGGAAGAGGGATTATAGAAGAGGGATGGAGGGAAGACAGTGAATGAGAGGGAAGAAGACTGGTGAAGCAGGGGGGAGAAAGAGGAGCTAAACAGAATGGGACTCAGGGATCCACAGAGAGCGCAAGGACAGGGAGAAGCCCCTTCTGCAAAATCTAATGGCGATTTTCCCTTGAATGATCACGTTCCAGTTACATTCTACCCATTCCTAGACCGCTTTGGGAGAGGGCCAGAGGCCAGTAAACTGACCTACAAGTCCCCGCTCAGCCAGAGAGATTGCTGCCTTCCTCGGGAGACTGGGAGGGAGAGAGGCTTCAGGAATGTCGGCCATCTTCTTGACAAACTTGGATGCTGAGGGACGGATTCTAGAGGAAGGATTTTTGGGAATGAGAGAAGCAAAAAAAATTTCATGATCTTCATTGTCTTGTTGCGGGGGATAGTTAGTCCCTGCCATGGAAGGAGGCCAAAATATGTTGCTGATCAGAGGGAGAAGGGGTCGAGAGATGGAAAGAGCGCTAAAGGGATGGCCCCACCATTGGGGCCGAGCAGGAGGCCTGAGAGAGACCACGGGGGCAAGAGCTCAAAGGGAAAAGAACAAGGCGGTCAGCGGGAGCAGGGGAGGGCCCAACAGCATGGCTGCTAGGCAAGATGACTACGGGAGGCCTATCTAGGTCTCAAAGGGTGGGCGCAGGCCGAGCAACGCAGTGAGCTATTGATGAAGTTGACCAGAAATATTATAAACCAAAGAAAGGTTGCGTTAATCAGAATGCCATTTGTTGCTAGATATAAATGATGAATGAAGAAATATTGAAGGAGAAGTTAAAGATAATATGTTTCTTAGCACAGAACCTACTATCCATCACTTAGAAGAATTATGAAAATGTGAACTGAATCATAGATAATATGCTGCTTGACACAGAAACTATTATCTACGACCCTTGGAGAAGTTAAAGATAATATGTTGCCTTACATAGAAACTATTATCCATAACTTAGAAAGGAAGATGAAAACTTCAAGTATAGGAGTGTTCTTTTAAGGGATTTTAACTTTATCTACATAAGCAAATAAAGACCTGCATCTTCATTACTATACTTGAAAGAAGAAAACATAAGATGACACATGAAAAAGAAGTTACAAAATTATACCCAACAATTCATGGAAACTTTTGATTCTTTCATTAATCAACAACTATATCAGGAATACAGTGGCTTAGTCTCCAGGTTCTCCAAAATGCGAAACCCCCTTCTCTGTAAATTTTCCTCTTTTTATACATTGTGAAACAGTTGTTGATCTTTGAAACTGTCAAACTACTAAAACTGTTTCTCTAACTATCTAAAGTAAGAATTATTACAAAATATTACACAGAGGGTAAAGTCATCTCAAAGAACAGAAAATAACTAATCATGACAATGACTGCTGGCTTTTCGGCTCTGTTAATCATCTCTTGAATTCTTCTGTAGATGCTTTAATAATGATTGATCCACTTTAACCATAATAAACAGTGTTTGACTTTGACTTGTGAATAAATCTGGGCTTACGCATGTATCGGGTGTGCTTTAATTGAACAAAACGCAATTGAACCGCACTAATTACCTTCCTTTGAATTTGCCTCTAACACTAATTTTTCCCGCAACCTTTGATTATTATGGAACTCAAAAAGAATTAATTCTACTTCATAAATCCATTGGATCCACCCGTTCAATACTCCATTGACTTTGTATTGCAAATCGCAATCGGCACCTTCAATTGATATATCAATACAAAACTTAACGACATGCGACATAACGGACGTGCCGGAAGAATTAAACATAATATATACCATATCAGGTCCGGCCTGTCACAAATCATAATCCGCATAACCATATACATATACATAAAGCATTATGTGATATTGCGGACCTGTCGACATTATAAAATGTAACACATATGTTTTCGGGTCGGGATTTTCCATCACTGATCGCAATCGAAAAAGGAACCAACACATATGCAAAGACGCTTTATGGAACCTGCTCAGGTTGTCCCTAGGCTCCTAATAGGGATACGGCCGAGGTAACCACAAACCAATCTTCTGATTGCAGGTTCTAGCCCACCTGCAATCGGAGAGGGCTCTCTCCTTTAAATTCAACCTTAGTTGATGATTTTAGGCTAGCTTTCTGACTTCAAGGGAATGTTGACTGTGATTGGAAGGAAGGTAGGATTCTCGAGTAAAGAGGCACAGTAAGGTGTGATAAGTTCTGAACCATTGGGCATGGAGTCACAGATTGAGGCATGCGAGCGTTTTCTTAGTCACAAGGGGATACAGAGCGGGATAGCCACACAGGATACAATTTTCTGACTGCTGAAAGTACGGAGTGAACCTCAGGGATGAAAGGCAAAGGAGAATCATTTCATCATGCTGACAAAGGGGAGAAATGGATGAATGGGATCCAGGAGCAGTTAAGAATTCCTAAGACATGCACTCATATGTGAAAGAAACAGCGTAAACTAGATCATTTAAGAATACAAGCTCATAACTGTTTCTAAAGAAAACATTGAAAAACGCAAAAATTGAACTTAAGGTGTAATGAAACAAATCTTAAGCTATTCTTTTTTCCTGCAATTTAGAAAGGCGGAAAGGTGGTAAAAAACATGAAAATAAACAGAGGAGAGGAACACTTATTGGATCATGTAGAAGCACAGGAATTCCGTGATCATTCCTTGGCCAAGAG
>APFE030938211.1:6603-28562 GCA_000404065.3 Pinus taeda
ACGTGGTACCTGGAGGAGAGAAGGTTGTAGGTTAGCACCTACGTACTAGTATCTAAGCTAGTACAAGAGCTAAAGGAAATCTTTGGAGCATTGTAGCAGGTAGTAGCCTGCGTACAAGTAAATGGATCGGCTAGTACAAGAGAAAAGCGGGTTGTAGCTCCCGTACTGGTATAAGGCTGCACCAGTACAAAATATTGTAAAAGGATTTTCTTATTAAGAAGAAGATTGAGATGACTTGCAGCAGGTGGTTTTCTCCCGCATTGGGTTTCCACCTTATATCATGGTGTTCATGTGTGTGCCTTATGTGTGATGATCTATTCTATGTTACTGCATCTGTTAACTGATAATATGGTTGATAATGTTCTAAGGCACTCATCATAAGAAGTTGTGGAAGTAGCATATATGAATCAGAGTTTGGAAATGAAAAAGTTTTATTAATGTGATAATACTGATTCACCCCCCCTCTCAGTATTATTTCCAACATTTTCTTAATATGTTGATCCTTTTTTACTGATGATTGATGGTTAGGTAGATGGAATCAAAAGTAGCCTTTATATATGGATTTTTCATTGATGTAGCTTGCATTTTAAAGACATCACCTACACTCCATTCGATTAAATGTTGCACTCATCTGGTTGTTTAATGAAGTTGTTATGATCCCTTGCTTTATTGTGTTGTAGGACCTCTGTGAAAGTAAGGTTCCGTCAACCTATATGGCCGACATTAAAGGATAACACCACTGAACATTTTAGACTACCATATCAAAGCATTCATTCGCTTGGGATTAGATTTCTACTAGATTCAAATTTTTATCTCACGTGGATTTTTTCTTAACTAATAAATTTGTCTTTGGAGGAGAGTATTATAATTGTTGATATATTAATTATTATTTTCTTTATTTTCAAAACCAAAGTAATTTTTTTTTCAATTTAGCAATATTATTGGCGTTTCCTTGTACATTTTGGGGCAATTGATGGTATAGCTTTAGTGAACAAAAATGAAGAAAAAACATGATAACCACAATTCACAATTTACATTTGAGATGAAGCTGGAAATGAAGGGATAATTCTTTTTTAGGAAACAAGTTAACTACATATAAACACATGTCCTCAAACATTTCGTGTGTCATATCACATAACCCGTTAACTATGAGTGGTTTTGTGTAGAGCGCTTCCACACTAATTTGAACCAGATTAAATGACTTTAGAGTGGAAGTGACCAATTTTTTTGTTGTTGTTTTATATGGAGTGATTATGAATTCTTCTTAATTTTGATTAAAGGCACGATTCTCCATCTTCATTCACCTATGTGTCATTCCAAGTTACTTATTTCTTGAGAAAATCGTTTGATAACAATAGATAAGGCATAAAACTAATTAGCTTAGGCCTAAGATTACTTTTGCTAGTTATTTCTTTATTACAAGCACTTAGTCTTACTAGGCTTGTCCTTTTACATCTGACTTCAAATGGATATTTTTGTACCTTTCTTATCTCTTTTCTTATGGTTGTTATTTAACAACCTTAGCTTTGATACCATGTTGAATTTTCTTATGGAAACTAATCTTCTAATCTTGATAATTACTTCCAATGATTTATTAGTTCAATTTATCTCATGCCACATGTATCATTAATAAAGTATACATAGAAAACCATCAACAAAAATGTAATGACAACAATATGATCATAAAGAGACAACCAAACACAAGAGACACAAAAATTATCCTAGGAAATCCCAACCTTGGGAAAAACCCAACCAACTTTTCTTCGTAGGAGAATTAAATCTTTAGCAAAGTTTACAATAAAAATTGTCTAGAAATCAGTGCCAATTTCCAAGCCCAAGATAACAGTCAAACATAGTAAAAAATGTCGATCCAAATCCTTCAAACTATAAAGAAGTCAATTATGGTAAAAGGGGCCGAAATTTGACATGTAGTCAACTTAGTCCTGAAGTCAAAAGGGTATGCAGTCAACATAGTCAAATGAGGTTGATTGCGGCCTTCTTATGTGGTCAAAGTCTTACTTCGTGTGGTCTCACTATCCAACACTTTGGTCAAATTGCCTATAATATTTAATCAAACAAAGGCCTAATTCTTGGTCGAATGAGCAAGCTAGATTAGTGAGTCAATGATGGTCAACAACAACTTCAAATTCTGTCCAAAATTTATAAATCCTTATTCTTAACTATCATGTGTAAATAGAAGAATAGTTGTTGAGATGATGATCTAAATTTTGTCCAAATGTTGGAGGTTTAATTGATATTTATGGCGGTACAAAAAGGTGGGGTTTGAACAAGGGTCACACCCATTCATAAGGTGGGTTGACCTATCTTTTTTGGTGCTACATCAAGGCTAGAAATAATAATTTTGTTTTTAATATTTAACATTTTTTCCTTTGGCTGACTTAGGAGGCCCTTTAGCATGTGGGAATACCTCCTGATTATACACAAAAATTCACCAGGTGCTCCTTCACAAATAATCATGTTCTTAGAGACATGGCTCTTCAGTATACTAACCACTTTTAACTGATATATATTAATTATTTATATTCATAACAAACTTTATGGTTGAATAGTCGTGACTGACACTTCAAATAACCATAAATGAATTGTCATGGGCGTATTTGGCCTTCAAGTGGGGATATGGGCATCATTAGGAGATTTTGAGTAGTAGGTATGGGTCTTGTGTCCTTGGACATAGTTGAGAGAGGAATCATGGGCCTTCTGTCTCAGAGCAAGTTTCTAGGCATCTAGGAAAATCAATGACATGTCGAACAACCATAAAGGAGTTTTCTAGGATATCCTTGTTCTTTGGATGGAGATAATTAGTACTATGAGGTTTTAAACATTAAGTATGTGTCTTTGGATAAATAAATGTATTTTTTCTAATGGTGAAAGGCCTAATGGCATAATGGAGAACCTCCAAAAACTTGTTTGGCTAAGAGCCTCAATTGCAATGACAACGAACTTGACGAAGAATAAATGGCCAAAGGTCGAGATTGGAGAACAAGGCTCTAATACTAATTCAATGAACAAGGTTCATATACATAGTAGAATATTCAAAATATAAACATGTCCATCATAGGAGAAATAATATATTTGTATAAGAAATGTTGAATGTACAAGAGATATGATATATGTTATGGTTACAAATGAGGGCCCTACTGATATACTAGGCAAGGTGCTCCTTCATGAATAAGCATTTCCTTATGTTATCATTCTATGATTTTGAAGATCGGCAAGACAAAAGTCACAAAAGATACATCAAACCACTTATGTGTCCAGGACCTAGCCTTCCTAGGCTCAGAGAGGGCTCTCTCTGTATATTTATGATTTAACTTTGATTTCAATGTTTTAATGTGTTAGGCTAGATATAAAAATAAAGAGATTTGTAACTTGGCTGCTTGGTAGTTTGTTTGTTTGGATGGGGCAGGTCATTATAGAATATTTTTCATTGGGCTATGGAGTCAAAGATGGGTGGTAACATCAATTTTCTAGAGCATTTACAAGGCATACTCTGCCCATTATTCTTATGAGACGATTTTGTAAAGTCTTGCTTCCTATATACAAAGGTATTGCAATGAAAAGATAGTGATAGTGGGCACCTTAATGAAGACCACAGTATGGTATTTTAATTAGAAAACCCATACCCATGTGAGTGTTCAATATAAATGTTGTACTATGAGATGATATTATCAAGGAAAGGTCCATCCCCATGTTTGTAGTATGAAATAATATTGTCAAGGAAGATTCCAATGCATGCTACGAAGTTGTGCTTCTTCATGTCTCTTAATATATGTCTAAGGTGGGTTTTGACCAAGGTTCACACCCATTCATATGGTGGGGGCAACCTATCTTTTTGGGTCCTACATGAAGGCCATAAATAATAACTTCAATTTTCATATTTATTTATTTATTTTTATTTTTATTTATTTTATTTTTATTTATTATTATTTTATTTATTTTTTTGCTGTAGCTGACTTAGGAGGCCTTTTTGGCATGTGAGAATACCTTTTGATGCTACACAAAAAATTAACCCTCCCTCTTAGTGAGAGAGATATTCTCCTACAACATCTTTCCCTTAGGTGGAAATTCTCCCTCCTTAGGAAAATTTTCTTGAGCTTGTCCTATTGATGCATTTATTATACATAATCTCATCTTGAACAACATAAATATCTAGGGTGGGCCAAATTCCTTTATGGCTCCTTAGGAAAATTTATCAAACTCCTCTCACCATGACCTTAGCCTAAACATTAAATCTTTCCAACTTCTCAATAGAATTTTCCTTTGGACTATTCAACTTTTTGGTGAGAGTCCTTTGTGACGTGCCCAAGTCCTTATGGTATTTAAATGTGAATTTCGTCTATCTCCTTTGTTCGACATAGCCAAGTCCATTTTTCTTCTAAGGAGAATATTTGTCCAGTATCATAATTTCTTTGGAATATTCAGTTTTGGTCAACCTAGCCAAGTCCTTTTAGTTTCAAAGGTGAATGTATACATCTTTATTTGTCAAATTCATATATGACCTATCCAAATCCTTCTGGCTACCTCATCATTCATTTAAATGAGGGAGACATCTACCATCATACTAAGCTCATTTTTGCCCACAATCTACTCATTTGAAAATATAATGGATCTCTATTGCTCCTCTCTTTATCATGTATCAGATGAAATGATTTGGTCATTGCTTTATGAATAGTAATGTCCTTGCAAAGACTCACTTCATCTCCTGAGATATATCCAATATACATCATAGGTGCCCATGTACCATATATTAACTTGGGGTGTTCATTTCCAAATACTTGGTCCATGAATATAGACATGGATTTGTAGTTCATTATAAAGCTAGACAATGTACTTCCAAAATCCTTCATCTTAATTTCTGTAAATCCTTTTGAAGCTGAAGTAGGTCTTTCATGTGATGATCTTGGTTGCTCCCTCTGTCACGATAACAATCCTTCCATTATCTTTTTTTCATAAGCAAGTTATTTTATTATTGTTGCTACCTTTATCATGTAGGCGAGTCTTTTGTACCTATGTAACTTCCTCTTACTTGAGAGATCATATCAACAATGTTCTTACAAACCTTATTTAGGAAAATAAATATCATTAAATAACAATTACAAAGACACATGGATGTTAAAAGAATAAAATAAAATTAATGAGTGAAGAACATAAATTACTCATCTTTTAATTTAGAATTGTTGACTCCCTCTTGATCCTTGCTTCCATACTGAAATCCACATGAAATCTCATCTTTATTATTAGCATCAGTTATATAATTTTTTTCTTGAAAGACTTGTAAGGGCTTGTGTTTCTTCATCCCCTATATCTTCTATTGTAATTCAATATTCCAAGTCTTACACTAGGGTTTTATCCTTCAAACCGGGGGTTTTACAATAGGTTTTCCTTTGCCTCCAATTTCATTGGTGATCCCAACCCAAGTCATGATCCTGAGTGTTTATTAATCTATTTGTATGTGGAGCAACAATATAGTTATTGTTATCTCCCTTTTGTAGGAAAAATCCTTCTTCATGTTATATAACTTTGTACTTTTTGATGCTGCCACGAGTCATTGTAATAGTAATCTTCACAAAGGTCTTCCTTTATAGGAAGGGTTTATAATATAATTATTAAAAAGCACCAAAGTTATGCATAGATTTAAAAAGAACAAGAAACTTGAATAGAACAAAAAATAATTATCTCTTTATTGAAAGAATCCTTTGACATCCTTGACATTAGTTATTGCTTTCGAACCATCAATACTAAGTCATCCTTATGTTACCAAGTAAATGTGTCACACGAGCTTCACTTTCATCAACGTTATAGGTTTCATATTTTGCTACTCCATCAAACTTGTCATGTGAAAATTTATTCTATTATAGTCATGGGATAAATCATTATCCCTTGAAAATAATTTGTCACAAATCCATCACAATATGCCATCACACCATCTCGAATATGATTTTAAGCCTCTTCCTCTGTGCTCATCACTGAAATTTCTTACTTTATGTAAAACTAGGTTAGAAGACCTTATTCCTTAGCTCCCTATGTCTTTGGATAAGCTTCCTACTTAGTAATATATACAACTTCCTTTTGTCCAAGTTAAGTCAAATATATCAAGTCAAACTTTCTTCGACCTTAGAATCCCTCCACGACTCGTGAAATCATCTTTAATTGGCCCTTCATATATTGCAAGAGGTCTTTAAACATGCCTAAATAAAAACAAAAGTTATTCTCAAGCTTCTTTGTAGGGTCACAACATGTAATGCCTCAATTCCCATCATGTTGTTGTCAAAAACATCCTTAAAAAATGTACTTCTCATTCTCGGTTTGTGTGTAGCTTATATGTATTTACCACCCTTCATTTTATGTTGCTATGACATTGTCATTCTTGTGTTGTGGCTTGTATTTTTTCTTAAGAAATGTGCCAACATTAACAAAACAAACCTTTTCAACATTTCTCATAGTATCATTATTAGCAAAATCTATAGCATTGTTTTAGTGATTCATTATTGAGTAACAACTATTTCAAGTCTCAAATAAGGATGCCCAATCTTATCTTGAATTCCTTTATCCCTAATTTGAGGTAGCAATAACATTGTTGTCATCTAAATATCCAAAACATTATTTGGATTCCAATGGAAGTCTTCCTTAGATTTAGATTCTATCTCAAGAGCAGTCTCAGTGAGGTACGAAACTAGCTTTAAACAACCTCAAAAAGCTGGCCTCAGAAGGAGGGTCGCAATTCGTCCGTCTCAAAGGTTTGATCTATCACAGAAGTGCCTTAATGCAACTCGAAATTAAACCACAAATAAGAGTCAAGTTAAGGCTCAAGAATGGCCTAAATCAAAGCCTCAAGAAGACTATGAAATTCATCCCTGTAGTTCACCTCATATCAACTTCAACGAATCCCTTGTTTTGTAAGGAAACCACCACAAAAAAATATGTAAAAAAGTTAAGTCAAAATTCCTGCTTGAAAACTCAACTTTCTCCAAATATTTAGTGCAACTTAGGCCTCAGATTACTTCTACTAGTTATTTCTTTATTACAAGCACTTATTCTTACTAGGCTTGTCCTTTCACATCTCGCTTCAAATGGATGTTTTTTTTTTACCTTGCTCATCTCTTGTCTTAGGATTGTTATTTAACAACCTTAGCTTTTATACCGTGTTAAATAATCTTATAGAAACTAATCTTCCAATCTTGATAATCAAACCCAATGATTTATTAGTTCAATTTATCTCATGCCACATGTATCATTAATAAATTATACATAGAAAATCTTTAACAAAAATGTAATGGCAACAATAAGATCATAGAGAGACAACCAAACACAAGATACACAAAAATTATCCTAAGAAAACCCATCCTTGGGAAATAACCCAACCAACTTTTCTTCCTAGGAGAATTCAATTTTTAGCAAAGTTTACAATAAAAAATGTCTAGAAATCAGTGCCAATTTCCAAGCCCAACATACCAGTCAAACCTAGCCAAAAATGTTAATCCAAATCCTTCAAACTGTATAGAAGTCAATTATGGTAAAGGGGCTCAAATTTGATCTGTACTTAACTTAGTCCTATAGTCAAAAGGGTCCACAATCAACATAGTCAAT
This sequence comes from Pinus taeda, assembly GCA_000404065.3. Taxonomy (NCBI): domain Eukaryota; kingdom Viridiplantae; phylum Streptophyta; class Pinopsida; order Pinales; family Pinaceae; genus Pinus; species Pinus taeda. The sequence goes on from APFE030938211.1 coordinate 14,212, forward strand.
TGAGGTTGATTGAGGCCTTCTTATGTGGTCAAAGTCTTACTTTGTGTGGTCAAACTATCCAACACTTTGGTCAATCTACCTAGAATATTTGGTCAAAAAGAGGCCTAATTCTTAGTTGAATGAGTAGGTTAGATTAGTGAGTCAATGATGGTCAACAACAACTTCAAATCTTGGTCAAACTTTAGAAATCCTTATTCTTAACTGGCACATGCAAATAGAAGGATAGTTGTTGATATGATGATCTGAATTTTGTCCAAATGTTGGTGGTTGAATTGATATTTATGGTGGTAAAAAAAGGTGGTTATTGACCAAGGGTAACACCCATTCATATGGTGGGTCGACCTGTCTTTTTGGGGCCTACATGAAGACTAGAAATAATAATTTTATTTTTCATATTTAACATTTTTTTCTTTGGCTGACTTAGGAGGCTCTTTGAAATGTGGGGATGCCTCATGATTATACACAAAAATTCAACAGGTGCTCCATCACAAATAATCATGTTCTTAGAGACATGGCTATTAAGTGTACTAACCATTATTAACTAACAAATATTAAGTATTTATATTCATAAAAACTCTATGGTTGAATAGTCATGAATGACACCTCAAACGACCATAGATGAATTGTCATGGGGATATTTGTCCTTCAAGTGGGTACATGGGCATCATTAGGAGATTTTGAGTAATAGGTATGGGGCTTGTGTCCTTGGACATAGTTGAGAGAGGAAACATGGGCATTATGTCTCAGAGAAAGCTTCTAGGCATTTAGGACAATCAATGACACATCGAACAACCATACATGATTTTTCTAGGGTATCCTTGTTCTTTGCATGTAGATAATTAGTATTATGAGGTTTTAAACATTAAGTATGGGTCTTTAGATAAATAAATCTATTTTTTCTAATGGTGAAAGTCCTAATAACAGAATGGAGAACCTCCCAAAACTTGTTTAGCTAAAAGCCTCAATCGTAATGGCAATGAACTTGATGAAGAATCAATGGCCAAAGGCTGGGATTCGGGAATGAGGCTCTAATACCAATGTAATGAACAAGGCTCGTATACATAGTAGACTATTCAAAATATAGAATGTCCATCATAGGAGGAGTAATATATTTGTATAAGAAATGTTGAATGTACAAGAGATATGATATATTTTATGGCTACAAATGAGGGCCCTATTGATATATTAGGCAAGGTGCTCCTTCATGAATAGTCACATCCTTAAAGACATGCCTCTTCAGTAAACTAATCACTATTAACTAATAAATACTAATTATTTATATTGATAACAAACTCTAGGGTTGAATAGTCATGAGTGACGCCTCAAATGACCATAAATGACTTGTGAGGGGCATATTTGGCCTTTAAGTGGGGATATGGGCATCATTAGGAGATTTTGAGTACTAGGTATGGGTCTTGTGTCCTTGGACATAATCGAGAGAGGAAAGATTGCCCTTATGTCTCAAAACAAGCTTTTAGGCATCTAGGACAACCAATGACATGTTGAATGGCCACAAAGGACCTTTCTAGGGTATCCTTATTTTTTGGATGGAGATAATGATCGTGTGCAGAGTTGGCAAACCTACATAGTGGTTTGGGGAATGTCGAGGCCAAAGGATCACAAACACATGCACATTCCTAAGAACATGAGTGCATTTGTATGTGTGTGTACATACATTTGTGCACATCTCATTGCCACTTTTTTAACCACCAACTTTGTGGAAGCACCTATTGCACAAACTAAAAGCTACTATTTAATGTAGATATGTAAATGCAAATATTTATATTTGGTAATTATTATTTTTTACATGGACAAAAAGGATTAGAATATTTTCCTTTATATTCATAAGATATTCTTTACGAGATTTACAAGATTAAAAATTACAAAATTGTTATTCACATTTTTAATTTATTTTGAAGATGTTGTATTGATTTTTGGTTGTGTTTTAATATATCATTTATATCATTCCATATTTGGTTTATTAAGAAGTTGAAAAGACTAGCTACTCAAACTTTTATGTTAAATCCATTACTTTTGTGCTATACTTGTACTTTATGGTTGAATGGAGTACTTTTATGCTATACTTGTTCATAGGTGAAACAATGTATCATCATATACATCTCATTTTCAACTTCTCTTTATACATATAGAGCACAATGATTTTTATTGATTAGAACCTAATTTGAGCTCACATAGTAAACATTCATATATATAGATATTCTCTTTTAGAGTAATGGTTATTATGTAAATCTCCCATTAATAGAATCTCATCACAAAGATCTTGTTATGACTTCTCTAAAACTTTTTTAATCACTACATATCATAAATAATAGTGGTGATTGAAACTCTACATCTATTGAGGCTTGCTTATGGGATTGGATGTTTGTAAACCACCAATTTCATGCTCTACCTTTAGTAAACATTTATATGTATAGAGATTCTCCTTTCGAGGAATAGTTATTATGTAAATCTCCCATTAATAGAATCTCATCACAAAGATCTTGTTATGACTTCTCTAAAACTTTTTTAATCACTACATATCATAAATTATAGTGCTGATTTGGAACTCTACATCTATTGAGGCTTGCTTATGGGATTGGATGTTTGTAAACCACCAATTTCGTGCTCTACCTTTATTCATATTTTTTTCATGGAATTTGGAGATCCAAAAATGTTTATACTTTTGAAAATATATCATAGGGCATAATCTCAAAGAAGAGGGTGTGAAGACATCTAAGGCTTTTTAGGCACATCCAACTCACTAATATTTGAGAGAGATTCCTAGTTAGTTTCTTTGATAAGGCCTCTTGTATGCAATTGTGTAGAAGCTTAGCATACATTATTACACTTTACTTATTTTAAAATACAATTTATTTATATCTATAATTTGTTTTCTTTATATATTTTATTCTCATAATATATTTGTTTTCATCTATAATATTTTACAATAATAATATAAAAAATATTATAAACTATCATAAACTATACATTACATTACTCTTATTATTATTAATTTATTACCCTTCCCTTATATATATATATATATAATAAAATATATCAATTTTTAATAAAAATAATAAAAATATATTTTTAATGATTAATTAACCTATTAATTTTTTATCTTTATTTTTTATAAACCTTTTTCAAAATAAGTAACAAATAAACAACTACAAACTGTAAATAATAATAAAAACAGGTTACAAGTACATGGCGCACAATTCAATGCACATAACCATATTTTAATTTCAACGGTCACATCGGTCTCTGTGCAGATCATATTTTAAATACACATTTTCATGTCAAAGGAGGCATTGGGCTCTGTGCGCATGCTAGCGGCGGATTTGAAAGAGGGAAAAACTTTCGAAGTTCTTGAAATCCGATATTTATTATCACAGTTGCACGCTTGGCCGGCAGAGTAAGAAAGAGTGGAGGGCGAAAGATTGTAGAGTATCTGGTAGGCAGTTGCTAGCCTGGCCGGCGGGAGCCGAAGTGGAGAATTTTGGTCTTCATTTGCTACCTTGGCTGACAGAGCAAGAGTTGAGAGCAAAAGATCTGAGAGATGGTGGGCTTCTTATTTTTAGCTGGAGCTTGGCGGAGAAGGAGAGAGCAGAAGATTGGAGAGATGGTGGCTTATATTTCCCTGGAGCTTGGCGGGGAAGGAGATTGGTAGAAAAAATTAGATAATAGAGCAAATTAGAACAGATTTTGGAATTTGTTGGGTTTAGACAGAAGAGCAGGACAGAGTTTGCTGTTTGTTGCATTTTGATACTCTGTGTTTTCTTTTTTTCCTCGAGCATGGCCATGCTTAATTTCTGTCTGCATTTTCTTTTACCTTTTTTTTTTTTTATTTTGTTTCTGTTTATTTTCTTTTCCTGGTTGGTCTAGATTTGGGTTTGTTTCCTGTTTTTTTGGTTCTGGTGGTTGGTTTAGATTTGGGTTTGTTTGTTGTTCTTTTGCTTCTGGTTTGAGTTGGTACTTGTTTGCTGGGTCAAAGAGCTAGGGCGGTGTTGCAATGAGCAAAAGAGGGAGGGCGATGTTGCAATGAGCAGAAGACGGGATGATTGATTTAATTGTGAAGACCCAGAAGGTAGGCACTGTTTTATTTATTTGTTATTTAAATTTTTGAAGGTAGTATTACATTATCTGAATTTTCATATGACATAATTGTATTTCAATATCTCAAGGATAGATTAGTGTTTTTACCAGAAGTTTTATCATATTTTTTTCCCTTGGATTAATTTGTGTTGTTTTCTCTTGAGGTGCAGGTGAAGAACTATATGATCAATAAATAGTCCTGGAAAACACGGCTGTTGTGTATATTTTAGATTACAGGTGAGATTAACGTTAACTTTTTCGTTTCTCTCCTATCTCATAAGATTAGGGATTAGATACATATGCACTATGGTTTTAGTTAAAAACTTCTTATTCCCAATTGCCATTTGCATGTAAGGGTTGGGAAAGATTTTATAATCTTTGATGAGTTTGGTTCTTCTATGTCTCTGCTTTTTGGTTGGGAAAGGCTTTATAATCTTTGATGAGTTTAGTTTTTCTATGTCTTTAGTTTTTTTTGGGTGCTGTTTATGCCCTAATATGTTTTATTTTTTAGTATTGTTATCAAAGTTCAATAAATTGAGACTGATTTAGTGTTAGCATAAAACCCTTTAATGTTCAAATCTAAATAAGGTTTCAGGTTTCAAGAAATTTCTTCTTAGAAATTGTTTTTAGAAGTTCATAATCTGGGATGTGTTTGGTTCTTCAATTTCTTTGGGTTTTATTTCATAATCTGTGATGTGTTTGGTTATTCAAATTCTTTGGGTTTTATTCTTTTGGTACTGTTTATTGGGTTTTATTTTTTAAATATTGTTTATGAAATTTCAACATATTTGTGCTGATTTAGCATTAGCATAAAACCCTCTAATAACCAAGTCTAAAAAAGATTTTGGGGTTTCCAGAGTCTTCTTCTTAGAAACTTTTTTAGAAGTTCAATATGTGGAGGCTAGTAGTACAAATAATTCTGCATTCCCTGATCAGAACCACAGAAACCTATTTACATATTCTTGGATTATAACTAGACATATAATTAAGGGTATGTTAAGAGTTGAATTAAGCTGCTATCATGTACTCTTAAGCAAATTAAGCTACCAGCAGATTACTCGTAAATGCGTCATTATTACCCTGTATGAGTTCATCATTATATAGATAAATAAGCAACTTGTAACCTAGCAAATATTCTTCTAGATAGATGCTACATGAGATAATAGAACTACTACGTGGTGAGTGATCAGAGTGTAATACCGGTTTTCATGGAACATAAGTGAGTTCTTAGCCCTATACGCAGCTTGCTCTTGGTATGCTTAAGCTTGTTCTGAATTGAGTGTTCACACTATTATATGGTTTAGTAATTGAGATTAGCCTAGAATTACACCTTAACCTGATACCAATCTCTAGACTGAATAGAATGACCTGTACTCACATTAAAGAGTTAGCCAAGGTGTGATTCAGGTCAACAAGACTGAATAAAATGACCTGTAAATAACCCCCGGTAATCAATAATACTATGTATAATAGCTGACATGAAAACTATGCTTTAATTACATGCATATCATAGCCAATTAATGAGTACAGTATAAACCATGGCTCTAGTGGCAGGGTAATATGGAGTACAGTCAATTTCTCTAGTCACTCAAGATAAAACTGGTACAACACTAACGCAAGCCAATTACGCTGGGAATAGTGATGCTTTATATAGCACATAACTCTTGTATTTCTACGGTTTATGTCATAGCTCTATTGTACTTGTTACGATTCAAATTTGCCCATTATGTACCTTAACAATATACTATGGACATACAAGGTAATCAAGAGTAATACGATTTTAGTACTCATTGATAAAGAGCAAGTATAGTAATACGACTTTAGTACTCATTGATAAATAGCAAGTATAACTGGTGTTACGGGTTGAACTTCTCCACTTGAATACACCCTAGTGGTAGTATAAACTTAGTAAGATTAATAATACAGCCTAATCATGCGTACATGATAAGTAAGTGCTGACCTTACTGAATTAAGTAGTATAATGCTTAGTGGCATTAATATTGAGTCTGACTACCACATCCAAGTGGGCTTGGTGCATGTCCTTATCAAACTTCAATATATTGGTGCTGATTCAGCATTAGCATGAAACTCTCTAATGCTTAGTTCTAAAGAAAATTTTGGGATTTTCAGAATTTTTGTTTTCAATTTTGTTGGTTTGTTTTTTTTGTTTTTTAATTTTATTATTATTTTGTAGAAGTTCAATATGCAAGTAGAATTTTATTGCAATTTTATTAGTGGTTTTTTCCTCTTTTCCTTTTGCAAACAGACTTTGGTTATTCGACATTTAAAATGTAAAGAGTGACGAGAAGTCCAAGCCATGTTGAGCTTATAAACTAAAAAGTTGAGCTTATTTGGAGTGAGATTATTAACCATTCAGTGGCTTAGTAACAATCAATTGGTGTTGCTAGCATAAAACCTTATAATGTTTAAACTTATAGAAAAATTTTGGTTTCCAGAATTTTCTTTTTAGACATTGTTTGTAGAAATTCAGTAAGTGGGTTAAATTTTATTACAATTCTTTTTAGTCCCTGCACTTTTGTAAACAGAGAATTTAGTCATTGGATGTTTCTTGTTTAGTTGAGTGACATACAATCCATGCCATGTTGAGCTTATAAACTAATAAGTTGAACTTACACAGATTTGGGGTCTGATTATTAACCATTTTATTACTTATAACAGTCATATTCATCAATCTCCATTTATTATTTTTCTCAACCAGCTTGAACAAGGTGCAAGGAGTATGGATAGACTTGCTAGTCCTAGGGAGACACTGCTCCCACTACACACTGAAGCACCACCTGTAGGAAGGCATTTGGATTAGTCAAGAACACATTATGTAAGCAAACACATCTAATCAAGATCTATTTAAAAAAATATGGTTTCACATATCGTGCCCTTGCCTATCTAAGTTTAAGCAAGTTGCCTAGGATGAATTGGCACTAAGTGTGCTTGGGGCCTGTTTAGGATAACTAAGGAAAGAAGGTTCAAATACTTGACAGGGGTTTACACCTTTGTTTACTCCCTACATAAATGGTTTGGAAAAGGTTGAAAAGAAATATACTTCCTACATTTTCCTTCCTATTCAGTCTACTACTGCAAACATTTCTGTAACCCAGGCCCATAAAAATGCCTTCTAGGTTTTTTCAATTTAAGAGAGTAATACACTAACATTTATGCTTTGTATTCCCTTGCATATTGATCTTAGAAGAATTAGAAGTACATTCTTATCTATATAATTCCATCCATATATGTTATGCTTTTAACAAGTTCCATTTAACTTACAAGGAAGTGCCAGGTTATCCATTGATGAGATTGCTGAGGAATAGATAGTCTAAAGATTTAACCCTCCTAAAAGGTACAAAATTAGTGCAGAAAAACTTCGCCAAAGGAAACCACCCAAATATTATTTTCCCCCTTCCTATAACAACCAACCATGGTTGGTGGATAACTCTTATCCCAACTCATAGTCCATCTCCTGCTAAAGTGGACAGAAAATGTAAAAATGTTAGCACTTTCTGAATATTTTTAATTGCACTATATAGTGTCTATATACGGTCATAACTTAGGAGCATTTAAACAGGGTCCTTTCACTGTGTTCAGTGTCTGTACAATTATAACATAGGAGCGTAATGTAGGTAGGCCCTAGGGTACATTCACTAGTTAGATTCCTTTAGTCTTTTCACTTCATTATAATTGATTTAAAATGCATCCTTAAAACTGCTTTAGGAATGAGCCAGATTCCTCTGACTTTATTATAATTGATTTAAAATGCATCCTTAAAACTGCTTTAGGAATGAGCCAAATTCTTTTAGTCTTTTGATTTTATTATAATTGATTTAAAATCATACTAAAACTGCTTGAGGAATGAGCCAGTAGGGACTTTAAAGGTGTCAGAAATAAAATCAGTAAGATAGAAATTCAATTAATTTAAAATTTATTCTTAAATCTACTTTAGGAAAGTAGAATGAGTCTATAAGGGATTTTAAAGGTATGAGAAATCCACCAGTGAGTTAGATGAAATATGGAGCCAGAACTGAGCATGGATATAAGAGGATGATGTTACCAGTAAGGTGCTGTACACACCCTTGTGAACCTTTTTTTTTCGCAACTTATCTTATGAGGTATCCTGAGCCTATTATGAGCAGTCAAACCAAACTGTTGGTGTTGGTTATCTACTTTCTATCCCTTCTTCTGGGGTTTTCCCTTCAACTAAGCTAAATACATGCAGAAAGTGGATGTTAATTAAAAGGATCTGCCCATGAAGCTATGAGCAAGAGGGGTATTCTGGATGGTGGGGAGGAAAAGGGTGCAAGAGCATCTGGCCAGTAAACATTCAGAGAGGAAAAGGGTGCAAGAGCATCTGGCCAGTAAACATTCAGATGAACCTGGTCATTCTGGTTGGTTGTATGCCAATGGTGAGAAGATTTTAATTGACACGATCACCTATTGTGCACCCAATAATTAGGGATGGAGGAGGATCACCTCTTGTGCACCAAATAATTAGGGATGGAGGGCTGACATATTGCTATTAACCGGAACAGACCCAATTCAGCATGTCTTGCAGCGTAGAATACACCGTTTATTGATGCGTGTCTATAATTTTCTGGAAGAAAGGCTTGATGACTTTATTAGCAGGCTTTTTATTTGATGACTCACACGATTAATCATAATCAAGTGTCTGGACTTTTTGAGCTGCGGTATGGCACACAATTCTCGTGACGTGTCTAGATTTTTCACAAAGAAAGGGTGTCAGGATTGCTCTATGAATAAATAGCTTGCTGTGGGTACGAACAGTAAACTTTATCTATAACTTATATCTGGGGTACTTGGGGTTTCTATGTATACGTATTTGGTATCGTTTGTTTTCTTAATCAGTGTAATCGGTTGTGTATCCTCCCGCTGATTTAAAATTGGTCACTTAGTGATCAGTCTGCGCTACTCAATGTTTTGATTTGATAATTGGTTGGTCACTTTGTTATCAGTCTCTAGCACTCAGTATTTTGATTTGATAATTGGTCATTTGCATAGTTTGTTACCATGTCCAAATAAGGTGTCTGTGCCGCTATAGATATACCAATGCGTAGTTCTGATTCACAGTCTAGCTCCCATGAACAACCATTTGGATCCACTTGAGTTTAATTAGGGTAAAGTTTTTTCCCATTTGAAAACCATTGCAATTTACCGAGACTGAATTGCCATCTTCTTTCCAATCGAGAAGTCTTTCAAGTTTAGGGCAAGATTTAAGATGGTCAATCTTTGCTGGTGGATCAAGAGGTTGCTACTTGTGCAATGCCTAAATCCCCTTATTTATCAGGACTTTGATTGAATAGCTTGCATGAGAAGTTCCAGATCCTTGGAATGTCCTAGTACCACTGGAATGTCAACTTTTGACCAACAGCAGATGAGGATTGGCATTCTTCTATCTCCACCTTGTTAAAATATGGATTTCGGTACTAGATATGTGCAATTATTATAAAAAAATCAGATTGCCTGGAAATGCATAACCGTTGTCCTCCTAGTCTTTTTTGGAGTTTTGTAGCCTATCAGCTGCCCTCTCATCTTTTGCACATACAGCTAATAATTCTTTTTTCCATCCCAGTTCTACGATAGATTGCTTAGATAAGAAATCGGCTGAAGCATTATTTATGCCCTCCTTGTATTGAATCTCAAAGAAAAAGCCTTGTAGTTTACTTTCGTGCTTGTTCGCTAAAATTTCACCGGGATAATGAATACTTCAAAGTTTCATGCTCTGTTCCAATTTTGAGGTGTTGTCCGGATAAATATGGCTTGAATTTTTCGACAACGTGCATAAGGGTCAATAAGTCCAATATAGAGGCATAAAAGCTTCTCTTTGTGAATCAATTTCTACTTTGAAAAGCAATAGGCTACTGATTTTGTCTGACCAGTGTTCATGTCAGTGCTCAAGGCATCATATTACACTTCAAAAGTCTGTGAGAGCCAGCCTTCTGTTACAAGTACTTGGCAGATGCCTACTTGAGTTGGTACAGTTTGCCATGTACAGTGATTTTTTTTTAATAGTCACAGTAATTCTTTGGATTTGCTTCATTTATCTATTTAGTTCAACAAACCTTTTGAAGAATGAGTTACAAGAAATGCAATGTGGTGAGTGAGGACCTTCAGATCTTCAGTCTGACCCTCTCTAAACCTAGCTGTTACACTACTGGATAGACAAACTTAAGTTACTAATGAAGTCATTTTGTTTCACCTTCTGTAACAAGTATTTGACATACGCCTGCTGCTTGAGTGTTACAGTTTGCCATGTGGAGTGAACTTTTCGTTTGTCATAGTAATTCCTTGGATTGCTTTCATTTATCTATTTAGTTCAACAAACCTTTTGAAGAACGTATTACAGAAAATGCAAAGTGGTGAGTGTGGACCGAACATGCAACCTTCAGTGTGATGCTCGTATTTGACAGATGCTGCTTGAGTGTTACAGTTTGCCATGTAGAGTGAACTTTCGTTTGTCATAGTAATTCCTTGGATTGCCTTCATTTATCTATTTAGTTCAACAAACCTTTTGAAGAACGAATTACGGAAAATGCAATGTGGTGAGTGTGGACTGAACATGCAACCTTCAGTCTGATGCTCTCCAAACCCTAGGTGTCACACTACGGATAGACATACAAGTTCTTAATGAAGTCATTTAGTTTCACCTTCTGTTACAAGTACTTGACACTACGGATAGACACACACTACGGATAGACATACAAGTTCTTAATGAAGTCATTTAGTTTCACCTTCTGTTACAAGTACTTGACAGATGCCTGCTCGAGTGTTGCAGTTTGCCATGTAGAGTGAACTTTTCTTTTGTCATAGTAGTTCCTTGGACTGCCTTTATTTATCTAGTTAGTTCAACAAACCTTTTGAAGAATTGATTACAGAAAAAGGCAATGTGGTGAGTGTGGACGGAACATGCAACCTTAGATCTTCAGTCTGATGCTCTCCAAATGTAGGTGTCACACTACTGGATAGACAAACTAAATGTAGGTGTCACACTACTGGATAGACAAACTTAAGTTATTAATGAAGTCATTTAGTTTCACCTTCTGTTACAATTATTTGAGAGATGCCTGCTTGAGTGTTACAAGAATGAACTTTACTTTTGTCATAGTAATTCCCTGTTACAAGTATTTGAGAGATGCCTGCTTGAGTGTTACAGGAATGAACTTTACTTTTGTCATAGTAATTCCCTGTAGTGCCTTCATTTATCGATTTAGGGTTCAACAAACCTTTTAAAGAATGCATTACAAAAATACAATGTGGTGAGTGGGGAACGAACATGCAACCTTCAGATCTTGAGTCTGATGCTCCCCAAACCGATCTGTCACACTACTGGATAGACGGGCTTTTACTAGACACAATCTGATACATGTCCAATAATTCTTTTACTATTATTTCTCTCATCCTTAAGATACCTGTATGGGGAATATTCTACTCTTCCAGGAACCTGAAATATATCTTCAGTCTGATGCTCTCCAAAATGATATATCACCAAACTGATATATCATGAGATACCTGTAGGGGGAATATTCTATTGTTCCAGGCAACCCAAAAATATATTTCTATTGCTCTTGAAGGTAAGTTGCACATGCCCTCTGATGCAAATTCACTATATTCATCCTGTATAATCTAACAATGAATATGTCTTTATCTATTTTGAATGTTGTGTAGCTTTTCAAAGTAACAAATTGATCATGCATAAATAAGCTCTTCTGGACTTTGATAGATAGTTTGATCAAATATGGTACAGGTCAATTGATGTACCAGATGTAAAACATACTGAATTGTACAATGGGTTTGGTTCCCAACTGTACCGGTTCAGCGAAATCTATAATGGGTGTAAATCGCTATTAATGCAAAAAAGACTCAATTGAGTAGTTTGTCTTACGCTGTAGGACAAAACAGAGTCAATTCAGTAGTTTGTCTTACGCTGTAGGGCAAACAGACTTAATTCAGTAGTTTGTCTTGTGCTGTAGGGCCTCGATCGCTCTCTCATCAACTTACTGAGTTACTGAGGCCAGGCCAGGCAACTGTAGTGACTTGTGTGAGCCCAATGACCTCCCCTCAGAGTGTGGCACATGAATGTAATATATGTTTTTTTTGAGTTACTGAGGCCAGGCCAGGCAACTGTAGTGACTTGTGTGAGCCCAATGACCTCCCCTCAGAGTGTGGCACATGAATGTAATACATGTTTTTTTAATGTAATACATGATATTCTGTGAGCGCAATGACCAATCAGAGAGTCTGGCACATGTTTTTTTAACGTAATTAATTTATTTTAATGTATTTTGTTATTTAGTTTAAGGTTACCAATTTGCTTACCTTGATTGAATCAGTCAATCTTGAAGTGCGTAAATGGCTCCTAAAGTATCTTCCAGGCAGGAATTATATCTCTGTGAAATTTACAATGAACTAATTTTTATTCTTGATCAAATATGAAAGGGTATTTTTTTTGTTTTATTATCTAATGGTATATTTGTAACCAAAAATTTATTTTTCTTATTTTATCAAACAGGTATAAAACAAGTGGATGGAGAGAGGGCTTTTGACAAGAAGTTATAAATGAGAAGATGGAATTGCATGTGAAATGGTGAGTGAAATTTTTATTAGTTACAATTATTATTTAAAATAAAATATTATTACAATTTTGAAGCTTTTTTATCCTATGGAACAGGTATAAAAAAATAGATTGGAAGCTTTTTCACTCAAACCCAGATGCAAAGTGGTGTAACAAAAAAATACAAAAAAATTATATATAAATTATATATATGAGAAGGTAAATGGAATTGTTTTGCAATTTCATATGGAACAGGTATAAAAAAATAGATTGGAAGCTTTTCCACTCAAACCCAGATGCAAAGTGGTGTAACAAAAAAATTATATATATGAGAAGGTAAATGGAATTGTTTTGCAATTTCATAGTCCATGTTTAATGGACTAATTTTGATTTGTTCTTACAAAAATATTTAATTGTTTGTTATTTATTATCTTAAAATAAAGTTATTATCAAAATTAAGATTTTTTTAATGATATGCAGGGATCAAGAAGGTAGATGGAAAGAACAGGACCAAGAAGGGGAGTGCATTGGTAAAGGACCAAGAATCTTTGTAATTGTAAATTGTATTATTATTTTTGATGTACTCACTGAAAAACGATACTTCAATACATAATATAATCAGTTTTTTTTGGAGAGGGGGTTGACCCCTTCTCCCAACCTCCAAGATAGCATGGCCAAAGCTATCTTGGAGGAGTCTCATAGTCTTCCATAGTTGTCTTTTTTTTTTTTTATTCTTCTAAGTATTTTAATTTTAACATTTTATTTTAATTTTGTATTTTAAGTTGTTTTGGGAAATACAATAATTTTTGACGAAGTACTAATAATAGATTCATGACTTTAATGATTTTTATTTTTTATTTATTATTAATTAATAATGTATAAAATTATTAAATTTGTATTAAAAAAAATGAAAATTGATTGAACATATTTACTTCTTTTTCACATTTACATTACTTGCATTATTTTTTCACACCATAGCCTTTTATACCAACCAAAATGACTATAAAAATTAACTCATAAAATTACATTTTAAAATTATGTTATTTAATAAAAATTAATATTTAAATGAATTGATGTTTTTGAAAAAAATCTGCTTCACATTATTCTCACAAGCACTTTGACATGAATACTTTATATACCAAGCACAAATGGTTGAAAAATAACTCATAAAATTACATTTAAAATTTTGTTATTTAATAAAAAATTATATTTAAAATTTATACAATTAAAACCTTAAATTTACCTATTTATTTGTGTTGTGTTGTGTTGTGTTGTGTTGTGTATGTTATGTTGTGTTGTGTTGTGATATGTGATGTTGTGTTGTGTGTATATATAATTATACACATTAATATTATTGAGATTTGTACAACAATGTTATGTTCTTTGGTTATGAGGATTTGAATATGAGTATTATGTTATTTGTATGAGGATCTTTGCATTTTAAAACTGTATTTATGCATTTATTTCATGTGTTATTATTTCCTTGGCAACAAGTGGAGTATTAAAAATAAACTTGTAAATTTTAAAAGATAATAATGATTTTTATTTTAAAAGGGTCTTTCTCACAATTTTCAAAAATAGCATGTTTGAAGTTGGCAAGGAGTTGTATTTTAATATTATAATTATTTTTATAGATACAAGTGACTAAAATATGATTTTGATTTAATGATTTTTATTT
>APFE030938223.1:0-13797 GCA_000404065.3 Pinus taeda
TTTTTCATTGTTTTTATTTTTGTTTTATTTTAAATTTTATGTTTTCATTATTTTTTTGAAATTTTAATGTTTTTCGGAGTCATAACAAAATATTTTACACCATTATTTCAAAGTGTTGAAAATTTACCCCAAAAAAAGTGTTATTCCAGCATCAACACTTTTCGTTTTGAAGGTGTTTTTTGCACAATTTTTGCAAATAGAAATTCGGTTTTACTGATAATTTTTTAAAATGTTGGAAATTGACCCTAAAAAAAAAACCATCATTCCATTATTAGCACTTTTCATTTTCAGACTGTTTTTGCATAATTTTTGCACAGAAAATTCGTTCCGCTGCCATTTTTAAAACATGTTCAAAATTGACCCTAAAAAAAACCATCATTCTAGTATACACACTTCATTTTTAGCACTATTTTTCATGTTTTTTGGGCAGAGTTCTCGTTTTGAGTTTATAGTTCCCGTTTCAAAGTTTACATTGTTTACAGAACAACTCACACCTACAGAGTTAAATCCAGATTGCATGGACCAAGACAAAACTAATTGGATCATGGACACACAGATTAAGCACACTCGGCAGCAGAAGATCCAACTATATCAAGTTGTCAAAGTAGGCCAACTCCTTCACTAGGGACCAAGTTTAGTAGAAGTTTCCCCATGTCATGGATGAACTCAACGCAATGGGGACCATTGCTTCCTAAGGGGGGAGGAATGATCTAGGTGGATGTCGCTGGCCACCCACCAATTCCACTTGGACACCCACCATTGTTTCTTTCAGTTTTTTAGTTTCCTTAATTATAACAAAATTTACTATTTTTAGCAGTTTTTTGGGTCCTAAAATTCCGGAGCCATTTTGAGGCCCTAAACGACATTTTTTTTTGGAAACCTTGCACCACTCTTTTCTCATGTAAATCATTTTTTTTTCATATTCCTCGAAGAGATCTTTCCAACGGGGTATCATGCACGTCAAACGGAGATAATATGACCAAGTTGTGACCCTAGGAAGTTGGCTATCTAGCTAACCCCAACGGGGCCCATAAACTCTTGGTATTACATCTCCTCGAGTTAGGGTTTTGGTTGCTTAGGGTTTGTTCTTATTGTTAAATAATAAAAAGGCCTTGGAGCCTCATTGTAACGCAGTTTAGAGGCATGTAGTCATCACATCTCATCTCAGAGATAAGCTACCATGGCCCGAGTTAGTCTTATTTCCATTTTGTTTGTAAGAATATTTCAGTATTTGATATTTATGAAATGAAGTGTTATTTCTATTGCATCTTAGGGTTTGATCTTATTGTTCAATAACAAAAAGACCCTTGAGCCTCATTGTAACGCAGTTTAGAGGCATGTAGCCATCACATCTCTTCTCAGAGATAAGCTACCATGGCCCAAGCTAGTCTTATTTCCATTCTGTTTGTAAGCATATTTCAATATTTGATATTTATGAAAAGAAGTGTTATTTTTATTGCATCTTTGTATTTATGGTTATATTTGTAATATTTTGTGTTCTTGTTTAAATCTAGATCAGTGGTATCAAAGCGGTCTGCTCTTTCTCTCATTTTCTTCACATGTCCCCAACAAGGTCGGGATATAAGGAGTTAGGGCTTTAACTGGTCGAACCTTTGCAAGGCCAGCCTTGCAAATCCCAACAACACCCCATAGCGGATGAAACGAAAGATGATGGGGCATGAGATCGTATCAAAATATTTCTTAAAGAAGCCCTCGAGCGACAAAGGAATGCGATGATGGAAAACTTTGCCCAGATTTTTCGGTGGCTACCCAAGGGCAACGCAACTCCTTATGGCAACTACTTTGGAAGCACCACACCCTTTAAGGTACAAGTTAACTTTGACATTCCCATATTTGAGGGTCATATAGATGCAAATGTTGTAGATAAATGGTTAAATCTACTAGAAGGATATTTTTTCTTTCATGATTTTTCTAGCTAGGAAAAGATCACTTTTGCACTTCTCAAAGTAGGCTCCCACATCAAGGACTGGTGCGAAACCTACTGTGAGTAGAAGGATGAAAGTACGAACTCATTATTTTCAGCCGCACCCACTTGGAACTCATTCTGGGATTCCATCAAGGAGCAGTGCTACCCTGTCGAGAGCTATGAGGATAAATACATAATGTGGACAATGTTGCGACAAGGAAGGGACCAAGATGTGCCATAGTTTACCAATGTTTTTCATACCCTTCGCATGAAGTTGGGTTTCAAGGATTTTAAGAAGCATTTGGTTCTCAAGTACTGTGGTTGCTTGCACAAGTACATCCAAGTGTGGTGTAGGTAAATTCTCAGTGCAGACACAAACAATTCCTCTAGCCCGAGAGAGTGGTTCTAGCCACAAACAAACAATCTATGGAAAACTTTCTTAAGCTAGAATCAAATAAGAGGGCCTACCTCTTATAACGTAATTCCGCTTGGTGATGATCTTGCTTCCTTACTTCAGCTACCTTTCGTTCCTTCCTTCAAATACCTGAAACAAGAAAACAAACAACAACAAGCATCATGATAGCATACAAATTGCATTCAGCCTACTTAACAGGTCAAGGAACATTAAGCCATCAAATGTAAGATAACACTTTAATGTAGGAAATCAATCAATAGTTGTATTCATATAAGATTAGAAAGAGATTACAACCAATGCCTTGACGTTGTTGGTCTCCTCCGACGTATCCAGGTTCCCACACTTCCACTAGCATCTCATGGATAGCCCCAAAAATGGAAGTTTTAAGGCTTCTTCCCTTTAGTCTCAAACCAAACCAAACACACTATTCTCCCTCAAACATAAACTAGAGAGCCACAAGCTATGATATCTTGCTTATTATTCAAACTCCAAAAATACCAAGAGTGAACTAATGTAGCTTGTAAAAGGAGGGGTTTATATAGCTTGGATGGAGGGGAGATGGTTCCTCTTGTCATGGGAGAAGGCCCAAACTGACTTCCTCAGCTCCATCCAACCCAACCATTTACCATACTTCCGTTACGAAGCTTCTAAACCTAGAAGCTTCAACTCCATATTTAAAAAACTTGCCAAAAGAGGACCGACGCGACTGAGAAAAGGCTCAGCAGCACCGTATGGTGCTAGTCTTAGTTTTAATCTTTGCAAATTGACGCGAGGAGGAAACTAGTCATTAGAGTTAGTCTTGTAAACTGAGGTAATAGGAAGATTCTTGGGAAATGATGAAAAAGGGAATTGTTCTGCTCATGAAGAGGCACATGATGGGAATTTCTTCATGATGGTAAAGCATGTAGGGTTCATTGTAGAGGTCCTCCAAGATCATGGAACATGGAGTACAGGGACAGTGGCAAAATGTTGTGTAACAAATGTCCCCTAAAGCATGAAGGCCGAACTAGAGTGAGGGGTAAAATTCTTTACAAATAGATGCGGGGAACCAGAGTCCATCATCGGAAAACCTACAAGAAAGCATAGATATATATACATCATTAAAAACTCTAAAAAATGATACATGAACCATTGTATGGACAACCATCTAGAGAATGAGCATGTAAATGGATCCAAGGCATGGGCGCAACCATCCAGTAAAGAGGATCATATCGAAACCAAGGTATGGTTGCAACCATCCAATAATGAGAGGGATCACATATGGCAACTCATGGTATGGTCGCAGCCATCCAATAATGGGACATGTATATCAACATGATCATGTCCCATCTCCTTGCAACTTGGACTTGTGTAATTTGAGCCCAGGGTCTTGCGCTCCAACAAAACCTGATCAAAGTACAAATCCTAACATGTGAATGAATGTGTTGAAGTCAAACATGCTATAAAGTCACTTGATTACCTGTCAATGATGTGAACGTTAACAAGTGCAAGAGAAATCCCAATAATGACAATGGCTCTCAAGGTACTACCAGCACAGTCTATGGAATGTGAATAAAGGAATTGAAGTTGAACATCTATGAAGTATCTCGATCGAAATCCAATGATGTGAACTTGTCATCGAGTGCGAAGAACTTGCCATTAGGGCATGCAAGCTCTAAGGTACTAGAAGGGAGTCTCTTGGCTAGCTTCCTAGATAATGAGTTGAACTCGACAGGAAGCGACTGTGTTGAAGGAGAGACATGATGTATCCCACATAATCGACACGAGACAAAGAGATGCAATGATTTTAGATGATACAGAGAATCAGGAATAAGTGTAATTGTAGAAGGACTAACTCTTGAACATATTGACAACACGACTTCGGAGTTTGGCATCTTTTGGATCCATAAGATTGGTGGTCATGATGACGTGGCAAATATCAAATGGAAGGAAAAAATGAACGACCCAACCCACAAAGGTCAATGATGAAGGGAGGATATCCCAACCTGAAACAAAGAAGAAAGTGTCATGTTCAAGAGTGAGATGCCGACACAACTAATGGAATTTCCCATTTTCCCCCACCATTTCTGGTAGGTATCCCAATTATTTTTTAATCACAAGCTTGAAGGGGATAGCATGTGCTTTCACTATAAGTTCATCCTTCGGATAAATCTGACCTAGTAAGTTTAATGAGCCCTAGGAAGGAGAAGCTCATGTCTGTCATGGTGACAAATCCAACGTCGTTTAATGTTTTAACGAGACCGACAAAGGTGTAACTCGGTATCCTTTTCATGTTTAGAGAGTTTGAAAAAGACATGAAAAAGAAAACTCCACATGGTCCCTTTTCATACATTTGTGTCTCTCGAGCCTCAAAAGGTAGGAAATGATACTTGAGAGAACCGCTTGACCATTTTAGTCTAGGAGTACCTTTTTCTTAAATAGTTTATCCCAGCCCAAAAAAGGGGTAAGCATATACTGGGTAAACAATGTTTCATAGCCTTTCAAGAGCTCGACAATATTTTCGTGTTTAAAGAGTCGGAAAAGAGCTTAAAAGCGGACTCCCCATTTTTATTCTCTTTTACGAGTTAAAAAGGGAAAATACTTAGCGATCTTTTCATTTGAGTTTTACGAGTCAAGAAAAGAGCTTAAACATGACTCCAATACAATCATCAGTAATCTGTCACCTGTCATTACACAAAAGGTAAAACCATTATCCAATTTATGAGGTAAAAATAGGTTAAAAATACTTTTGGAACCCTAATATCTCATGAAAAATGAATAAAAGGAGGAATAAGTAAATAATTTTTACCATTTTACCGTTTTACCTTGTGTGGAGCATTTTTCACCCATTTGTGCCCTAGATTTTCAAGAGCAGATTGTGGGAGATCCGGGAGGCCATTCGACGATCCATCAGTTGTAGGTAAGAGCCGAGACCTTTAACTTCATTTTTATGCTTGTTTTTCTTGTTTTTAACCATTTTTGGATTTCTTAAGGAGGATTTAGCAACAACAAAAAAATTCGCCCTCGATCGGAGCGATTTCTAGGCACAGAATCGTGCCGATTGGGGGTTATTAACACTGTTAAGTGCATTATCAGCGCTACTGTTTTAAAAACAGTTGTGTCAATGCCATGAACACAAATTTTTGAATTTTTTGCCCAAATTCCTTTATTTTAACAAGATTTCTTTAGCCAAGGATGATTGTTGACTTGATTGTATGGGTTTTGTAGGGAAAACATCGCGAAAAATGGTTGATTGGAGGGAACATGAGCATGAGGACATTGATACAAAAGCAATGGAAAACCCAAACTTCTTGAATGCCCTGAGGAACTGTGGGCTCCTCAAATTATTCCTCACACTAGGTCTTCAGGCTCAACCCGAATTACTATAGTATTTGATCAGTCTCTAGGATGTCAATCGGGAAGTTTTTATGATTCAGAAACAAGAAATAGAGTTGGAAATTTTCAAAATTTATTTCATCAAAGGACTATCTCGAAGAGGGGAACTAGTCAATATGTATGGGTCCAGACCTATTGGGGCAAGTGTGAACATGTTGCTCACAGAACACTGCCTGGAAGCACTAAAATAAAAAAGCAGCAAGATAGAGATCATGACTGTTCGGGATCTTGTGCTGAAAGTGTTGTTGTTGACCATCAACAGAGTGGCTAGGGCTCAGGTACAGCATGAGTCCAACATGTTGAAGTTTCAGTATGCTATAGACTGTACGGCACTGACTATCTTCAACGGGGAAGAAGCCATGAAGGTAAACATGAAGCACCAACTATCCAAAGCCAAGGCAGGAAACCTAAAGCGGTTTTGTTATGGTTCCATTCCAATGGCCTTCTTTTTGGAGCGGGTCCTGTTATTTCACTACCAACATGCCAAGGTGGAACCACCATTGCCACGAGACCCACGGATGGCCTATTGGAGTGCATTCATGCCTAGAATCACTGGGTGCCAACATATGTCATATAAGCCCGCCTTCTTTTCATGGCTACGGCGTCAGCTGATTGTAGTAGAGGATTGGCCCTATAGTAGTACCGACTTCTGCGACAATCGAGATATGCCGCTCCCAAAGGGAGAATATTATGACAATGGAGGTAAAAACAAACAATTTTAAATTTAAATTTTTTATTATTTTTGAAATACATGCATTCATGACATTTCGATTTTGTAAATGCAAATATGGGACGAGAGAGTCCTACCAGGATGTCCCCGATTTCTAGGCATGTTGCTCAACAGCTCGATATCGCTCCTTATCAGGAAGTAAGCGATAATGAGGAGGAGATCGTGTGAAACCTCGAGGGATTGACCCACGATATCCCATAGTATGCCCAGGTGGGTGACATCCCACGCTAGTATCAGAGGCACACAATGGGGGTATCAGACTAGATCCACCGACTACTGACACGTATAATATGAGTAGTTACGTGCTACCATGAGCACCATGACGAGTAGTTCATAGGTCTAGCATTTTACATTTGTGAGGCCTGCGAGCCATGGATGTACTTGAACACATATATTATTTTTTGGAGTTTTGATGTATGACAAACATTATATATTATATATATATATATATATATATATATATATATATATATATATATATATATATTTCCTTGCTTACTATGGTACAAATGTTTTGTTTTTTATTGTCACATGTTTTGCAAATGTCTATCCAACACATAATTAGCTAATGCATCTGTCAATGTATTCATATGTAATGTAGTTACAATTTCTCTCCAATAGACGAATACACAAATACATTCTCAATATTTGAGGGTTTATAATGGAATATTGCCCATTGAGTTGAAGAATAACAAGTTGTGAATCAAGGTTGACAACCAATTCCCGGATGTCAAGAGCAATAGCTTCTGACAACAATTCGATAATTGCGTGATACTCAGCAATGTTATTAGTTGTTCGACCTAAACAAATACCATGAATATCAATAAAATCACCATGGGGGTCATTAATGGCCCATGCTGCGGATGATAGATTCTGGGTGCTACGGCAAGCATCATAAGTGAAACCAATGTGAGGAGACACAGACATCAGCAAAGCAGGTAAAAACATAATAAGCAGGAAAGCTGCTTGAAAAACAAAACACCAAACCACACTGTACAAAAATGAATAACACACTATTGCACAAAATTAGTCATGCAAGATAACCTAGGCATAATAATTTTTGAGATAAAGCCCATTACGGGGCTTGTCTAAGGGATTGCTTTCATAATCAATTAGTTCATAATCCCCTTTCTGCAACACATGTTTAACAATGTAGGGCCCATGCCACATGGATTCGAACTTCCCTACCCCTAGCTTACCATTAGCCTGTTGGGTTGTGTTATATTCTTTCCACATAGTTAACAAGGGGTTTGAGGGGTACCCGTAACCCCACTTTATGGGGTCCAGGGCAGCGCCCCGGAAAATTTTGGTTTTGGACCCTATGTTAGGTTGGGCGGACCCACCTATGGTTTTGTGCATGATTTTCACACATGTTTTTTGGACGTGATGATTTTCGGTCCATGGTTTTGGACACGATGGTTTTTCGGTCCATGTTATTAGATGCTTCGGCATGTATAAATATGTATTGTAACATTGAAAGGAACATAATGAAAAATCAAGCTGGTAGTCCCAGTTTTGGGATCCAGTGGGAAATCTCTGTGTATATGTGTTTTATGTTATGCTCTTGCATTTTTATTTTTCATGTGATTTAGAATTCGTATGCAGGTAATTTCTGTACGGGGTTAAAACCTACATTTGGTATGAGAGCTATTTTGGCTTCAAGGGGACGCCTTTGTTGCTGAGGGGTTTTGCTCAGACATGTGGTAGACCTTGTTTAGTGGGAGATCTGCGAGATCGATTCTGGTGGTGAAAGAAGATGGTGAGCAGCAGAAATATAGAGATTGAGAAGTTCAATGGTCAGAGTTTTGAGTTGTGGAAACTCAAGATGGAGGATCTGTTGGTGGATAAAGATCAGTGGATCGCGGTAGATCCATGTACTAAACCAACGGGAGTGACCGATGAAAATGGAAGAAGTTGGATCGGAAGGCAAAGAGCACAATACGATTGTGTGTCTCAGATTCAGTATTGCTGAATGTATCAGGGGAAGCTACGGCGAAGGCTTTGTGGGACAAGTTAGGGACTTTGTACCAATCTAAGTCTCTGGTGAATAAACTATTCCTGCGGGAAAAGCTGTATAACCTGAGGATGAAAGATGGAGACTCAGTGACAGAGCATCTGAATGCGTTTAATACTGTGGTAAGTCAGTTATCATCTATTGATATTAAAATTTTAGACAGACGAAGATAAGTGCATCAGTATGTTGCGTTCTCTACCAGATTCGTGGGATATTCTGGTTATTGCAATAGGTAGCAATGCAACTGCTTTGCAGTTTGATGAAATAGTCTCAGCCTTGCTGACGGAGGAGATGAGACAGAAAAATATGGACAAACAGAATGGTGATGCCTTGTCTGTACGAGGACGGTCCCAAAACAGAAACAAAAATAAGTCATCGATGGGAGATCTAAATCTAGAGGGAGATCTAAATCTCCAGGAAAACCTACCAAGGTGGTGTGCTGGAAATGTGGAAAGGAAGGGCACTTCAGAAGGGAGTGTAAATCTAAAGCTCCTGATAAAGGAAAGGGATTTGATGATGCTCCTTCTCCAGAGGCGAAAACCACCTCAGATGAAGGTGGGGATGTGTACTTGGCTTCTTCAAGTACACATGTAGATCATGAGGCATGGTTGATTAACTCAGGTGCATCCTTTCACTTCACTCCCCATAGATAGTGGTTCTACGAGTATGACAAATACGATGGTGGTGATGTCTTCTTAGGAGATGATAGGAAGGCTAGAATCATTGGTCGCGGAAAAGTAAAGTTGAAGTTGCAAGGTGGAAGGGTTAGAACCGTTCCGGGTGTTTTACATATTCCTGCGTTGGCCATAAATCTTATTTCTGTAAGCAAGTTGGATGATGCAGGTGTAAAGACAGTGTTCGAGAAGGATACTTGCAAGATGGTTTGAGGAGCACTGGTATTGATGCAGGGATTTCGGATTGGAACTCTGTACAAGCTGCAAGGTAGCATTGTTGTTGACGGGTGCAATAGTTCTATGGTTATAAGGAGGGCTTCAGCGTAAATCACATGAGAAAGATTTCTGCCAACGCGTTTCGAACCAACCAATGTGGTTCATCGTCAGGACAAGTTGAAAATACAGATCTAGCTCATCAGTTTAAATAGCCTAAGCAGAGACTCCAACAGCTACAACACTCTAACGGCTACTAACTCACTCAAGAACCCTAGTCAAACGCCCTCTAAATAATTTAAAATTAAATAATATTATATTCAGAGCTAGGTTAATAATACATTTATTAAATTTCAAATATTACCTCATTATACGTAAAATTATACATATATATATATGTTAATATTTATTAGTTAATTCATTAAATCTAACCTAATAATTTAATTATGTACCTAGTCTTGTAAATACCTTATTTGTTATTATAGTTCACCTAATTATAATTAATCTTATTTATAATAGATTTATAATTAATTTTATATAGGATGGTTAAATTGGGTCCATTAAAATTAATTTATTAATACATTGAAATAATAATGTATAATATATAAGTAAAATAATATATATAATACATACTATAAAAATAATTAGTTAACTAATTTAAACTAATATATATATGTCCTAAATAAAATACGAGGGGTTATAAGAATTTAGGTTAATTGTATATGAAAATTAATTTCTAATGAAATATTAATAATATATATAATTAATAAAAATAAATATTAATGTATTAAAGTAAAACCATAGTGATACCATAAATATATAATATTAATACATATTAATAGAACTAAATGCTTAAGGGTTTAAAAATATAACGATTAAATGAATTGCCATAAGATTTAATATTGTTATTAATAATATAAGTAAGACTAATCTAATCTCAATATTAATACAAACTACATAACAAGCGAAACATCCCAAGAGGAGGATAATCCTAAGACGAACAACGCTGCCAACGAAGGGCGAAAACCAGACTCACAAGAACAAAAACACGACCACCTAGAGAAAGAAACAGGAAGAACAGAGGGGGGAGGAATAAAACTTAAGCCGACAACGCAGGGATCCAATTTCTACTAACCTTCCACCCATCATCTCTGTTGAGATTGATGGGTCTTCGCTCAATTTTGATAGCTTCCCTTAACTTGCGATGATGAAACCGATCCACCCTGGCAATGACTTTGGCCTCTTCTATGCAGACATGATGCTTAGTTTTGTCCGCATGCTCTGCAAGAGCTGAGGACTTTATTCTACCATGCCTCAGGTCCGCTGCATGCTCACCAATCCTCTGTTGGATGGAGCGCCCTGTTTCCCCTATATAAGGGGTCCCACACGAGCAAGGAATCAGATAAACCCCTTTCATGTCTTTGGGGTCGACCGGATCCTTTACTGACCTCAGGGAGCTGCGAATGGTTCTGAGAGGCCTGAAGGTTGAGGGGATATCAAACCTCCTAAGGATCCGAGCAATCCGATCCGTGGTCCCTTGGATATAAGGAATATGGACACCTGGATGGCGCTCTTTAGGCTCTTTTTTACTAAAAGCATTTCTGGAGGCAGCAAGGAAAGCCTTTTGGCCTAGGTGCTTGCTATAACCGTTCTCCACAAAGACATCGAGAAGATGGTTTCTCTCCCTATCCAGGTTTTCTTTATCCGAAATCCTGAGGGCACGCGTAGCCAGGGTGTTGAGAACACCCATCTTTTGAGCAGGGAAATGATGGGAATCAGCGTGAAGATACTGCTCCGTGTGAGTCTTCTTACGGTATACCGCGTGGGAGAGAGAGCCATCTGACTTCCTGGAAATAAGAATATCCAGGAAAGGGAGGCTGCCATTGACCTCCTTTTCCATGGTGAACTTTATGGCAGCGGACTGGCCGTTGAGGTGATCCAAGAAACGATCGAGCTCTTCATGACCATGGGGCCAGATGACATTGGTGTCATCTACATATCGCTTCCACAGCTTAGGAAGGAGGCGGGCCGAGGCTAGAGCCTTGGCTTCGAAATCTTCCATAAAGAGATTTGCCACGATTGGGGAGAGGGGGGAACCCATGGCAACGCCACAGGTTTGTTCATAAAACTCCCCTTCGAAACTGAAGAATGTGGAAGTGAGACATACCTCAACCAGATGCGCGGTGTCCGGATCTGTTAGGCGATGTATCACTTCCATGGCTTCTCTAATGGGAATGCAAGTGAACAAGGAGACCACATCAAAGCTGACAATAATGTCTTCAGGGTCCAGCCTAATGTCCTTGAGAACCGAGATGTAGGACGCAGAGTCCTTCACGAAGGACTCAGTACGGCCCACAAGAGGTTTCAGCTTAAGAGCCAGGAACTTGGCTAGAAGGTAGGTTGGACCCCCGATGGTGTTGACAATAGGCCTCAGAGGGACCCCCTCCTTGTGAATTTTAGGCACCCGATAAATTCTAGGAGCGATGGGGTTGCTCTCAATGAGCTTACGGGACAGAGCCCCCACCGAGCTGCTCGACTTGATAGCGAGAGCCACAGCCTTGGAGAATTTCTTCAGAGGGTTTTTGGACAGTTTCTTGTAACTGCCACTGCTGTGAAGATGATCCAACATCTTGCTCCGGTAATCTTCTTTGTTGAGGATGACCGTCGCCCCTCCTTTATCTGCCTTAAGGACCACAATGTCCTCATTCTGGTTTAAGGACTTTAAGGCATCTATCTCCTCTCTGCCGAGGTTCCTACGAGGGGGCTTAGCCTTCCTGAGGACCACAGCACAATCCTGTCTGATAGTATCCTTGATATTATCAGGCAGATCTCTAATACCCTGCTCCACATCACAAATAATGTCGTCAACAGGGATTTTTCTAGGGGCAAGGGCAAAATTTAGGCCCTTGCTAAGAAGATCAAAAACAGACGGGGAGAGGGGAAAGCTAGAGAGATTAACCACCTGGCTCTTACGCTCAGACGAGGGGGGGGAGACCTTATTGGAATGGTCTCCTTGCACTCTAACACACCTAGGGCCCTCACAGCCTTCCGCACAGATTGAAGCTAAATTAGACTTACCTATACTATCATCAAAGATGCTGCTGCAATCACTCGCAATCTTATTACTACTAACATTATTAATAACAACTTCATTAATAATAGGAATGGTATTCTTGCCATCTAACTCTTTATGGCTGCTATCGGTAATATTCCTAGACCTCGGTGAATATTTAAATATGCTGTTATAGGAATTATTATCACGCCAATTATCCATTTTATTAGCCCCTTTCTTATATTCCTTATTAATAAAAACGCGGGACTTACTATTGCAATTCTTATCAACCAAATTACTAATAAATAAACTACCGCTATCATTACGGGAGGAACCCAAACTAGAAGCGCTATCGCTCACGTCCGGATCCAAATCAGACAAGCGGATAGCAGAGATCGGACTGTTACCTTGATGGCAGATAACCTTGACTCCGCAGACCGAGTTCACGGCTTGGCTACCCCTGCTCCACGTATCATCCCTGCTGGCGATGTTAAGGCCGACTGCATGAGATCCGCCAACCGGAGTTCGATACCGCTCAGAGCCTGGACGATGATCCTTGATTAATCCGCCATCTTTATCAGGAGAGGACGACGCCCCGATCAGGCAATCCTCGGCGATCCAACTGCTGCCTTGGGGACTAACGTCACCAGCCCGCTTATAGCTAGAGCTGCCCGACCGGTCTGCGCAGCTATTCGAAGAAGATGCTGTCCTGAGGTTACACTCCGAAGGCTGGGAAGCAGGGACATCAACGCGCTCACCAGCTCGGACATGGTTGACGGAAGAAACCCAGGACCGGAGGGCAGCCTTCTGAGGACCTGAAATACAGCTACGCGAACCCTTAATCGCAGAGCCAACGCATTTAGACCGCTGAGACAAGGCCAGGAACTTAGCAGCCTGCTTTTGCCTTCTAATTTCCTCCAGCCTACCCGACTTTAAAGCTGAGCAGGCATCTACCCTTGCCCACAGGGAGGGAGAGAACAGGCTTGAGAGCTCCAGGTGTAAAACCAGAAGGCTCCGGGAAAGACGATCCAGATTTTTCCTGACACTACAGATCTCCAACCTTAAAAGCGCAAGACTGGCTTTTGTAAATACTCCATGACTGGATGGAGTGTGGAGATGATGATTGATCTGGGCGAAGACCGGGATAACTACTGAGTCTCTGCATCTTTTCAAAAACGCTAGATCTGCTTTCAACTTGGAGACCTGCAAGCGTGCCCGTTCAAACTGGTGAACCTTTGAAGCCGTGGCCATACCGTGCAGGGATACAATTGTAGAATTGAGACTTCTGTGATTTGTCATAGTGTATAAGGAGAGCTTCAGCGTAAATCACATGAGAAAGAATTGCTGCCAACGCGTTTCGAACCAACCAATGTGGTTCATCGTCAGGGCAAGATGAA